>JARJDW010019455.1:0-52779 GCA_030264715.1 Adinopsis sp. GC000173 | reverse complement strand
AATACAATAATTTAAAATTTATTATTTAATTATTTATGTGGTAGTAAAATTTTGAATGATTTCGCCAAGCCCATTAATTCACCCAGAAGTGCTGTTACATTCATTTATAGAAATTTCAGTTTTTTTTCAATTCGCATTACTTTCCCCACAATGTCAATTTTATCGCGCGACATTTATAGAATTTAAATATTGTAATTTGAAGCATACAGATATTACTTATTCTTTTAGATAAAAATATTCTTTTATGTAAAAAGAAATTATTATTTGACAATATTTTCCCATAAAAATAACAATTTTACCTAATGTGGCTGTAAATATCCCTAAAGCTGGTTATACTGCATATAGCAAACACTGTGAATGTGTTATTAAACATAAGCAAATAAGCCGTATCCTCGCTGAATTACTTTATTTAGAAAGAATATTAATTTTATCTTACTATAAAGATTACTTTTTACATCCAATGACGTGCTCATAAACAGAAAAATAAATTAAAATTGAAACTATTACTGCAAATAACCTAAAGCACCTTCTTAGCATATTCGCCGACTAAATATAGTTTACAAATTTTATATTCTATGGTGACTTTTCTTTATCTCTAATTGTGTCGAAAAAAATATTCATTTTACTATTACCATAAAGTTTACAACCTTCGTAAGCAGTAAAATGATTTAAAACATAGAAATTAGGGCTATCATTGCAAATAACGGCTATTAGCATCGTTACTATACCTGCTGACTAAATGTATTTTGCAAATTTTCATTCTATCGTGCCTTTTCTTCTTCCGGCTATTATGCATACTATCACCCCTCTGATTGTGCCAAAAAAATATTAATTTTACTATTACCATAAACTTTTCAAGCTTACTTTTTACTTACTTACTGCAAATAGCAGAAATCATCTTCTTAATACTATACTATATCTGTCGACTAGAATGTATTGTAATTTGTAAATTCACATTCTGTGAAAACTTTTCTTCCTCCGACTACTATGCATACTATCCTCACCGCTGTGAATTTGCCACTAAAATTCAGCAACACCCTGTACAAGTTGTACTAATTTACAATAGATAACTGTTGTCAGTGTTTAATACTTCATAATTTAGATTACATTTTTTATTAATTACATAAAATTATTTTTTATTTTATAGAGGGTGAAGTAAAGTAGAAAATTACCTTTATTTATTGATAGAAATTTTCATAATTGGTTTAGCGCTGTCATAAAGAGTTTCTTAGCTTTTTACCAAAGTTGCCATGCTGTGTTTAGAAGAAAATACTTTATGAACATTTTAATGGGTTTACCAACGCTGTCAATTTGTCTAAGGCGCTTTTATACAGTGCGAAGCGAATGTAGGTAGGTTGTATGTAAAATGGCAAGTACATTCTCTCCATGCTGTATTCGTTATTTATTTATTTATTTATTTATAGAAGTTTTAATGATTTTGAGGAAATGCGTATCTCAACAACGTACATACAACGCTCACCATGTTAAACAGATTTATGAAAATTATCTTAATATTATATAAATAAAAGATGGTATTTTTGGCTCGCACTCTCGATCTGTCGCCTTAGCTTAGCGCAACGCTGCATTTTTCTTTAATAAAGAATAATAACGTGCGCTTATACATTTTGACAGTTATTTATGTTCGTATTATAAGCGACTAAAAATACGCAATATAAAAGTAGACAACGCATTTTTTTCCGACGATCTGTTCCTGCTACATAACAACAACATGCATGGCAGCGGAATGGAGAATGGATGAAGAGAGGCGGCCGCGATCGACGGTCGACGACGGTTCGGGAATTGTGGTGGAATTCAATGTGCGTGTAAGTGAGCGCTCTCATTAAAACTCTCGCTTACCTCCTGCGTAGCGCGTTGATTGGGTTTTAGTTTTCTAATTAACGAACGAGCGGAACGGCGAGAGTTGATGCAAAAAAAGCAGCCAAGCTGCATTAATCAAACGCCCGGTTTGCCACAATCAATCGAACACACTGTATATAAGTGTGTACGTATCTATGAGTGCGATGAAATGCCAGCGAAGAAGGAACGACGCGAGGAAATGTACAAAAAAAAGTTGAAAATTAATCGTTTGTTTCATTTCGCAAACAACGTAATGGATAAAGTTTGCTTGATTTTTGCTGAAAATCCATGTTGAAAATAAAAATTTGATGTAGATATACAAGTAAGAAACAAAAAGAAAAGTTTCAACTAAAAAAAAAGTAATAACAGAGTCGTATGTATGTAGTAAGGGTTAGTTTTCAATAAGAACGACTGTTGTAGAAACCAGGAACATTTCAATATCAGTTCCAAACTGCAAGTCTCCAAGTTGAAAAAGCTCGATATTAATTTTAATAAATGTAAATATAGGTGAATACAAATGGTTGTAAGTAAGCGAACTTTTATTACCTATAATATTTTTATTGTTTTAATTTTCCGCTATTCGGTAGGGAGACAAAACAAAAATAATTTGAATTTGTCAAGATATTGAATTTCCAGTGGAGATTTTACGTAAATTAATTTAGAGTTATATGATAACTTTAAACCTAATTTGATAGTACATGCAAGGTTAAAAGCCAAATTACCGTAGAGACTCTTGCAAATCCAGCTTAGTAATTCATTACTATACCTACATACCAACATGAACAGCTTATTTAAGTATGAATGAAAGAAATGATAGTAAGAATATGGAAACAAATTGCATATACATTCTTAATACCGAATCTGAGGTATCAGATGTATTACGAGATATGGTATACCTATAAATTTGGTAAAACGGATTGTTAACAATTTACTATATTTAATTTTCATCATCTTGTTTACTAATTCCTATATTATAGCAGCAATTCAATATTTGAACAGAAATTATTGGCAAATAATAAAAAAGAAATGATAATGAGAATATGGAAACAAATCACATATATTCTTAATACCGAATCTGAGGAATCATACTTTATATGCAATATATGTATACCTATAAATTCGGTATGATGGATTTGTTACACTCTACTATAGTTAATTTTCATCATCATGTTTACTAATTCCTTTGCCTCCATATTTATAGCAGCAATTCAATATTTGAACAGAAATTATTGGCAAATCAAATTGTAAGTTATGTTGAAGCGCAAATGTGAAAGCTTTTATCAAAACTATTGCATTTACTGTCTCTAATTCTTTTAAATCAATATATATATCTGCCACTTATTAAATAATACCTACAAGCAGACCTCTTCTATAAGAATTGTGATTTTCTCCATCTTGTAAGTTTAAGTTAATTATACCATTGAACAATTCACCTACATCTAATTTTATTTTAAAGCAACTATACACCGCAGCTGGCTCTAATACAGGCGCTATACTAGACATATAGGGGGTAAACTAGTTCCCTTCCGATCGTCTCTTCAATTTTTATGTGCATTATCGTGAACCTCTTTTGCGCTGATATATCACCTCGTAAATTTAAGACAATATTTTGGTCGCTCCAGATAAAGATAAGTACATAATAGTACATAACTATAGAAAACAAAGTAAGTGTGTATAAAAAATCTACATAAAAATTGAACAGTAGGTTGAAAGTGAACTAACCCAGGCTTGTTTTACGGCCAACACTCCCAATATTCTATTGTAGAACAACGCATTAGAACCAGCTGCGTTGTGCGTAGTTGCTTCGGAATAAAATTGGTCGCATTACATCTAGAACGGACCTTCTATGACAAATTTAGTGGTTAAAATACATGGTGATCAAAATCAAGAATTTCTAATTTATTTTACCTAAAATTAATCCTACTGTAAAAGCACGACGATACAAAATAAATTTTTAAAAAAATCAAGGCTTGAAAACAAAATAGTATCTAGATGGGTGGTATGCAAACATAAGTGTATCTTCTTAACTAGTTTTTTACATTTTTTCGTAACCTTTTTTCGAATTTTACGTTTTTTGGTGCTTTTTGGATTTCTGCAAACTTTTATTTCGATTTTTTGTATTTTCTCGCGTTGTTCTTTCGATCCCTTTTGCCCTTTTTAAGTTTTTCGCTTTTTCTTAAGATTTTCGCTGTTTCTGCAACTTTTTTAATTCAATATTTATTTTTTGTACTTTTTTACAAAAATCAAAGTGAAAAAATGGAGGCTGGAAAACTGTCAAAAATTAATTAGGTAAGAGCGGAAAGCCAAAAGACAAAAAAACTTCAAAAATGCAAAAAAGACACTGAGAAAGTCAAAAAATGATTCGCGAGTTCAAAACTCTTCAGACTTCCCTTGTATCTAATGTAGTTTTTGAAGACCAAAAATTATTATGGAAAAGTACTTTAGAAATAACATATTTGCCAAGTGTATTATTAGGTATATTATTACCTACTTGTTTCAATTTAATCTTCTTCTTAAAAAAAAATGGAGAATAAATTAGTTTAGAAAAATAAAAAGGACAAGTATTGACAAGTAGTGAAAAAGTTACAAACTAACATAGTAAAATATTCACTGTGTATATATTCCGTCGTGCCAACCTTTATTTGCACAGCGTTGAAGATTTTTTTCGTGTGCGAATGAATGAATGAAGGGACGGTTCAATACACTTTATAGTACGCTATCTATCAATACGTTTGGAAAGAGCAAAAAAAACGGCAACTACAGATCGACGATGAATTGACAATAACAATAACGTCTTTACATTCGCATTGCGATGTCAACAACATTGACGCACGCATTTTTTCGTGGCCCATTGAAAGCATCAAAACGATTGGCAATTTTCAACAAAGAATTGAGTGTTATTTCCATGCTGCTGTTACTTCGAATCTCTACTAGTTATACGTTGTTGGATTTTATCATATTTATGCATTCAATAATTGAAATATCCGTCGATAAAAATTTTGTATAATTTAATTATTGATTTAATCAATTTGCCAATTTCAAAACGATGATGATTGTAATTTATTTGTAATTAAATTTTAAATAATTTACGCCATATAAAGCACTTGCAACATTCCGTAATTAAATATTTATATATTAACAACCATTATCATGGTAACGCGCCTTAGGACGCATTCTCTCTTTGAATAAAATCACGAAACATAATTAATTTTACCTAAAATGCACAAACTATTTGAAATAATATGATATGCATTACACGATATATGATATGTGTATTTACAATTATTGCATAACTCGTCACAACAGACAAGAACAAAGATAGTATATAATATTTTCAGGTATTGGGTTTAAATGTACCTTAAAATTTGACGTGGTATTAGACACCTTTTTAATTTTTGGTTTAAGCCCATAATTCGATTTTTTTTAACTTTTGGATTCATCTCTGTCAACCCATTATTTCAATTGTTCTTTCATTTTCGTCGTGTTTTGGTGTATTCATGTTTCATTTACAATCATGAAACAATACTTTCGATCCACTGGATTTCGTAAAAATGACGCTAAAGCTGCAGCCGAATATGTCACAAGGTTTCCATTTTGCTAAATTTTTTAGCAATTGCGGCACCCATATTTTAACAGCTTCTTGATCTGCAAATGATGGTTCAAGATGCTATGCACACGCTCAGTTGAGATGCTCACAGTACTAACAATTCATGCACCTTCACTCATTTATCCTCTAACACCATATTACCCATTTTATTCAAATATATGTGGCGAAAAGATAGAAAGGGGGGACTAGAACAGTCAACATCATTTGTGCTCATTTGACCATAACAAACTTTTTAAAACCACTTGTATATGGTTTTTGTTGATGGTCAAGATTCACCGAATGTTTTACTACAAAATTTTTAGTTTCGTTTGCCGATTTGCTCTTTAAAAATAGTCTTTTATTAACACCCTAAACTGGTGTTCATCCGTTTTAACAAAAATTACACGTTTTTCCTGCTTCAATTGAATGGTAAACAAAAACTAATAAACAAATATGCATGAAATTTTGTGTGCATTCCTCCAAAAGATGTACTTAATGAAAAATTAATTTGAAAAATGTAAAGGCTGTACCGTTTTCAAAATTGCACGGAAACCATCCACGTATTGTTAGGCATTTTCACATAGTCATTATATGTAATTCTTTTCGTAATATTATAAATAGTGCAATTTGACAAATTCTATATCACAAATAACAATCTACCGCGATAAACACGCTCATTATAATCTGTGCCATAGATGTTTTTAAAAATGAGATAGATATAATAATATTCAATGTTTTTGATTTATAGTATAATAATTTGAAAGTAATGACAAGCGTTTAAATTTACATAATTTGCGTCATTTCGCGCACTATGTGGCGAACGTTACAGTCTAAATCATCAAACACTTTTGCTTTTGACATAATTCAAATTAATTTTAAATAAAATTGGTAAATACGTATCTAGAAATAGCACGCTACCTAGATTTTATTTTCATCTATTATAGACGATGTAAGTAGTACAATAAACGTCGTAAATTAGAGTGCACAATCAAGAAGTAAAGGTTTTATAATTCACTTAAAATAGAGATTCTCCGTTACTTGTAATATATTATGCAAAAGAAAAACGCGGGAAATCTTATGTTTGAGAGGATTTATGCGCGAGTACTTGTAACCGCATCATTGAAATTCTTCGCAAATTTTCACAAAATTTATATATTCAAATTTGATTTAAATATACAATACGGTGTATACGCGGGAAGGAAGTATGCAATTTGAGATAAACATTTATGTAAAACATTTTCCAAAAAATTAATAATGTTGTATTTGTATGAATATATAAAACTTGACAAATTTCATATAATCAAATGTTATTTTATTCTTAATAATGGGATGTTTAAATAATTTAATGTTTTCAACAAAAAAATGTACAAAACACTGGTTAAATTGATAAATGATTATGATATTAGATATAAAATTATCGTTTTGTCAAAACGAAACAAATAATTTTTATTATAGCCTAAAACCCATATTGTTGGTGATTTTTGGCCAAACTGGTAGGGTAATTGTGCTCTAACAAACAAATAAGTAAAAAGCTACATAATGTAAACTCGTTGTTAAATATAATATACAAAATCGCATTTGTAATTAGCAGGGATATTCTGTAAACTGCAGTTCGTATGGCCATTCCGAACATAATTCACATCTAAAGCATCATTCATTGCCTTTTCCAAATTCATGACAAATTAAGCTAGGCGACATTACACCGTTAGGCAAGTTGTGAAAGGCAATCTCTTGCAAATTATATCTTAAAATATTCAGCAATGCAAAGCAGAATTCCTCTCTGTATATGTATTATCAGATGTAGAAATAATTATTATATATAAAAATAATTTGGCATCAATTTTGATGTGCATTTTAGTTATAACAGAAAACATAAAATATTATATGTAAGGGCTGCTAATTTATTTGATGAGGATCTGTCGTCATTTTGCAGTGTGTTCGCTTACACAATGTTTGCAAGTTAGTGATGCGTTTTTCTTATCTGTACACCTAATAATTATTTAGATAGACCAGGTTGCGGCATTTCTTCCACAAAAAATGTATGAGCTTAAAAAATAATCATTGGTAAAATTCACAAATAATAGTGATATTAGGAATAAAATTGCCATTTTTGTCAAATTGAAACAAATAATTCTCCCATGTAGGTAGTTAGCAAGTGTTCAAATCGCTAACTAGAAGAAGATAATTTAAAATCCAACAAGCTTTTGAAGTTTGTAGATGCAAATTTTCATTTAATTGTTAAAAATATATATCCATATTTATTCTTAGTATACAAAGAACAAGACAATACGGGCAAAGAAAGCAGACTTTTCGACTTATTTGATCATAAACGAGCTTCCTTTTTAAGATCTCGCATTCAAAATTGGGCAACTAAGTGGCAAAATTTCACTAACGATAAAATACATAGAATCAAAGCTTTAAATTTCAATGTAACTTATATTTATAGAAAGAAATACATATTGCAGTATATGTTAAGTTAATCACATTAATAATTTAAGCGCATCGGAATCTATTCATTGGTAAAAAAATCATCAAACACTCTTTCTCTTTGTGCATGTGCTGATCAACCTCAAAACGTCATCACACGCTCACTTATTTATAGGTTATGTTAAAAAAGTCCCCGCGTACGCTCCCTGAAAAAAAATGATCTTAAAGTATTAAATTACCGAATGCGATGTGATTTTCCAATAATTCGCGCCTCGTTTCGCATTGAATTGAAATTGAAATGCGAGGTTCAACGAACCGGGCAGGATTTCATTTACACATTCATACATATAACGCATGCACTTAGTTAGTAATAATGCGCAATATTTAATATTTAATAACAAATAAGCACGGCTGATGGATACATGCATCTCATGTCATTTAATATAATTTCGAGCGAAAACAATGTGACGAATAGCAGACGCACATACGCGCGCACTTTAAGTTCATCATCATCGGGCCCGCTGCGCTGATTGTGGTAAAAATGATAATGATGGCGTAGTTTACTGTGTGGTAGGGTACACGATTTCGAAAGGCAGGAAATGTCTACTTACGTATATTATAATCTTGGTAAGTAGTAAAAAAGCGAACACCTTTCATTGGAACCGTTTTTTTGTCTGCGTGTTGTTTGTGAGTGTGTAAGTAGTAGACAAACTACTACGCACGGCTTGGCTTGCCGACTCGCACAACGACAATAGTTAATAAGAAGGCGCAAACCGTCACCTCTTTTTTACTATGAAATAATAAATGCTCTATATATAAATAAATAATATTTATCGATTGCCATTTATTATATATAGTCGCGCACGTTTGTCGAGAGAGAAAAATTGGAGCAAATTGCACGCGCACAAGCTTTTTTATGACAATACATAGATACGCATTATACAGGGTGCTACATTAATTATCAGCTCAATCAAATACTATCATTTCTTTATTTTTATTAATCTTTGAAGATTGATAAATCAGTTGATTTGTGTTTGACATACATGCAAATACTTTTCTTTTTGATAACATAGAAAAACAATTTTGGTTTTTACGTGTTTTCCATGCGATTTTCGAAGAATTTTCAATTGCTCTACCTCCGAAATGGTGATTTTCAACGATTTAGAGCGAAAACGCTATGAAAATGGCATGGAAAACATATGAAATCCATCAATCTGTCATCTTTCACATTTCTGGTGTTTTCAGTTAATTCTTACGCGATTTTCATGCAGATTTCTACCTTCGGAAAGGTACATTATATCAATATACGATGACAGTAGTATAATGTAAATTCTAAAATTCTAATATAGCAATTCTTAATACATATAATATAATATCTTTCACATGCCGAAATCTCATTGTCCAATTTAAATTCAAAGTCCAACGCTCTTTTCAAACCGACTTTATACATTATATTTGTGTTCAAAAATCGAACGTCTTTCATAAAAAAAAAACCAATAAGTCTTAGATGCTTCTCAATCACATCTGTTTAACTTTAGAAGTACTTCATTTTATAGATACTATTTATATTTTCAATAAATTTAATTATGCAATTTTAACTTATTTTCACACTTGATTATGCTGCATAATTTCATAGAGAAAAGCGAAAGTCTATGCACACATTCTTGATTTTTATCATATGTTTGTAAATTGCATTGATTAAGATTAATTAATCGCGTATTTCTAAATGCGATAAAACGTCGTATCAGACTTGTAATGTGTGCCAAGACGGAAACAGGTTAAGGGGTAAGCAAATCAACATTGAATGAGGTGCAAATAAATTTGAATTCGCGCAATTTATAAGCATTGTCAGACGTTGAACAAATCTGGTTGATCAAGTCGGCGACAAGCGAAGTAGAATATACGATTTAGTTCAATTTTCTTTCAGCTGTTTCCATTTTTTAAGCTAATTGTGATAAAAATTCTTTTAAAAATTGATTACATTATTAGGTATAGAATAGACATTTAAGAATTCATTTAATTAAAAGAATTTACTTGCGATCACTTATCTGTTGTGAAACTTAGTTTAACCTTAAACTCCGTTTTAAGTGTGGTTAAACAAAAATTAAACAAAATTTGAGGTTTCAAATTAACTGACTGATTTTGGGCAAATTAAAACTATTACTGGTCACCTTCCGATTACATTTGTTTTCCTATCAAACCTGTTAAATTGTTTTGTTAAATTTTCTAGTAAAAATTATATGTGTAACAAATTAATCCAATCTAACTAAAACCGCATTTTGATATTTATATCATTTCCATACTCTGCCCTTTAAAAAATAATATTTTTAGAAGCTAATGTGGACCTCAATAAAATAAAGACCCCAAGCAAGTGCCTTGCCTACTTCCAACTCAAGTTTTCGGTCCCTATTGGATAAAATACCCTACTTTAAACAAAATATTTTAAGTATAAATTTTCTTTAAAAGGAAAAAGAAGATTTGGGTAATTTAATTTTAATTCACTTTATTTAATTTCAATTTCGCGAATTTAAATTATCATTCTATGTAATTCATAGAATGTTAAACGATCTTTTTGTCAATAACTTTGCCAAAAAGAAAAATATAGTGAAACAAAAGGCTCCAAAACCATTTAATTCCCCATCCATTTGCGAATTGAACGAATTAAAAAACGTCGGCGTACGTACAGCTTCATGAATAAATTCGTTTTTCGCAATATTGTTATTGGCTCGTTTAAATCGAATTACAAACGCGCCGCTGCGCCCTTTCCACACACACACAAACATATACAAAATACGAACAGCGCCATCGAACTCGAACGTTTTCTTTTGTTGGATGAAAGCGCGAATCGGCGGTGCAACGTCTATTTTAATAAATATTTTAAAGTTTATGAGTGGTGGTAATACACTTTGGAGCATGGATGGCTATAATACACTTTTTTTGATGTGGAGACGACGACTGGCTGCTGCTGGTGGAGAAATGCGCGCTTTTGATGTTTGACTCTTTCATATATTGGTATGTGTATAATCGTAAAGTTGCTTACAAGCCAGCTGCCTGCGTAGATGAGTATTTATTAGTTAATGCGCTAATTTGGTTGCATAAACAACGTTACTCAATTAGCATTTAATTTGATTGAATTGTATTGCTATATACAGCGTGGCGCCAATTAAAACTTACATTTTTATTGTTATTGGTCTTGTTTTTTCTTTACTTTTAACTAAACTGTTTTCATATTATCTACCATATATTTAATAGATATACTACAGTGTGCAAAAAGTAAGATCAATTGTTAATTTCAATAGAGCAGGCAAATCGAACATCTTTAAAAAAAATTCTTATTTTGTAAGCATTGTAATAAACGTCTGTAACAATTTTTAGGGCAAAACATTTATTAGTTTTTGGTTTTCGTCAAATGTTATACGGCGCTTTTCTAAAAATGCATGCGGCGATTATGCTTCATCTCTTCTATCGTCGCAAAACAGTTCTTCCACAGTGGTCTTTTAAGATTCTAGGATAGTCATAAGTGACACGGTACTAAATCAACGTTAGGCATCAGTCAATATTTTCCAGGTCTTAGGCTTAAAATATCTTCCAAAATAATATTGGCAAAGTCTTTCGACATACCAACAAGCAGACATATTTAGAAAGCCAAGCACAATTTCTTTGGCCATCACCCAATGATGCTGGTTCAAAGCGTTCTTCGTCTTCAAACTCTTTTCGACTATCTTTTAACTGATTCCATCACTTGAGCGCATTGCTTTCTGACAAAACATGGTCCCAGAAGATTTTTTGCAAGGTACCGAACATTTCTACATTCAAAATTAATTAAATTGAAAAGTGGTCTCAGTTTTTGAACACAGTAGTAAATAAGGTACATTGGGTGCCAAGGAGTGCATTTCACATAGACAACTATAACTCAAATACTGTTAAAATAAAAACAATTAATTCCATATTAAACTTACATAAATAGTACTTTTTTCACTGTAAGACTGAACACAATAGAAATGAAAAATATTACAGTCTACAATGTACCTACTTATTTTTTAAACAACGTAACATGTTATTTAAACACAGGCATCGGTGAAGCACGCGACGCCTCTGATTTAGCTACCTAACGATCTACAGTGTTTATATACTTACTTGCAGCAATTTACTGTTCATACGATTACCTAAATACGTCGCATTTTTTAATTCTTTAGTTAACAGTTACACAATTGTCACATTAATTTTCAATGATTTTTATTTATGTTATGGCAGTGATTCCCATTTTTTGGACTTGTTTTAATTTAATACATTCCTATGGGTTCCCCTTTCAGATGACATTTTGTCAAATGTAACAATATAAATAGGAGTGACATGTACTACATAATTATTTTTAGGATTTACTCTTTTTGCTTTGTTTTTTCTACAGTTTAACTAAATTTTGTTGTTTGTAATTCATAAAAAAGGCAGAAGGTAGTAGGGTTTTAAATTAGATTAGAGTTTAATTAATTATAAAGTTTTTCAGTTTTTTGCAGCGCCCTTGCAAACAGTGTCATGGCGCACAGTGAGGGGATCAGTGATTCAAGATGAATATTTATTGCTTTATGGAAAAATGTTACAGTTTATTAAACCATTGACGATTTTGAAACTAATCTTAGGATTGAATTGAATTTATTATCAATTAAAAAGTCAAGCATTTTGGTATATTTATTAAATATTTTTTTTGTTACTTTCATCTTCATTTACAGTAAGTTTAATTTAACATTGCTTGCTAATATTAATTGTTTTTACGCTTTTTTATTCTCTCTAGTTTTTAAGTTTATTATTGATAGTTTTACTAAATAAACAAAGTTTCTTAATTAGAATTGGTTCAAATAAAAAACAATCTAAAACCTTTTGAATATTTTTATGTAAATCCATAAATAATGTTACATAAGAATTTTTTTTCTTAAAATTTTCGTAAAAAAACTTTGGTTTTCAATTCTCTGTTAAACTTTAAGTCCTTAATCAAAACTTTGACCCAAAAAATCTACAATATGAAAAAGTTTTTCAGAAATATCAAGTTTCTTCAACTTTCCGGTCAAATTTTTAAAAACCTCAGCTACTTCCTTTTATACTTGTTATTATTTCAGTCTTCTGTATGGCAAACGAATGATTGTTTCATACGCCATAAATTATATTTCGAGTGTAAAATGTAAATATATACAGCGTGAATCATGCAAAGCTTAATAGAATTACAATAAACACTATCTAAGAATGTAGAATAAAGTTTAAATAGATATTAAATAACATAGTAATAGTATTCCCCCTATACAGAAAAAATAAATAGAAAAAAATGTGCGGTTTTAGCTGCGTTTGAAAAGTTGATATAATATTTCACATTTGCAATAATTCAACGATTGCGTTGCCACCCCTCGTAAAAAAGCGAGGAAAGAAAGACGCAGCTTGAAAGGCACCATACTACAGTCAATAGAAAGAAAGAAAGGCCGACTTTTTTGCGATGCAACAACATTGCGACGACGGAAAAACGGTATTGATATAAAAGAGAGCGAAATTTTTATATACTTTTTATTATATATATAGATATATAAAAATGTGTATATGTATAAATGTGGGAGAAAAATGATGCGGAAGAATTATTTTACGTGCGAACGATTTCGACGAAAAGCGACGCACAAGAAAAATTTATCGCAAATGTATTGCACCGTTTCGCCTTTGTGCCTTATACATACACGTGCGACGATGCGCGCACACGCTGTATATATTCGAGCGCATGTAGGTGTGAAATTTTATAATTACTCACGAAAATACGTTTTTAATTTACGATTAGGCGAAAGGAAATCGTAAAAAACGCATAAGTATATGTGAGTATAAAAAAATATTAGTCAAAAGGTGTGCGTTTTTTTACGATGATGCTACAACGCGTCACCCAAAAAAAACTATAGTTAAAAAACTAATTTATTAGTTATCGCTATTGCTCAATTATGTGATTGTCGATTATGCAACTAAGATGCCATTGTTTCATCAAACAATTTATAGTTTTCAATGTCTTTTCAGCGTTAAATAAAATAGGTCGGGTTTTATTTCTAATTTTATAATATTGATTATTTAGTTTTGCAGTTTTCGATAAAATAAATAAAATTTGTTTTTTAGTATCAATAAAATGACATATAATGAAGGATACAAAACTGGTAGTCATTACTTGCCCTCTAGCACACAGTGAAAGCGGGAAATTCAAATACATAAAATGTTTGTTACTTTTATTTGATATTCATAAATACAACTTTACATTTACTGGTATAGTCTCTATAAGGATCGAGCAATAACCTCCCCACAAATTGCAAAACATCTAAAATATATAGGGATTTTTTGTATCCTGTTCTTTATATCCTATATCAGTATGGATATGTAATATTATTGTCGCTTATGCAACCGCCGACATTATTTCATCGAATAAAAGCGAATTGATTTATAGTGGTGTATGTTTTCAGCATAAAATATAGGCCAAATTACAGCGTCGACGTTATGAAATAGATTATTTGCAAATACAGAATTACACATAATACATCATACAACGATGCATTTATTAAATTTTTTATGTTAATTTTAAATTTGGTATACATATAAACGTATTTTGCATTGTTAATAATAAAATTGACTATATGCAAGGCCGTCGATAAAAAAATTTAAGATACAATATAATATTTTTACAGTTGCGTTGAATTCAGTCTGTTTAGATTTATCTGCATGGTCTCGATACTCTCTTTTATATTCTAATTAATTTTTAATCTTAGTTAAATGCTTTAATAAATTGAAGAAATTTTGCTGTTACTATTACTTCACCGCTCTTTTGATATTTTCTGTATTTTTTCTGTTTTTGTTTTTGCATTTTACGCTATTCTACTACTTTTTGTAAAAAAGACGCCAAAAATAATAAAAACAAGGGATAAAGTATAAAAAAATTTTGCAACAAAACGTAAAAGTACAACAAAGAGTGAAAATAATTGCAAAAATCACAAGAAAAATGTTAAAAAGGCGCGAAAAAGTGGCAGAATATACTAATTTTATAATAAGTTTTGTAACGAGACCTTTTTCAAGCCTGGGTCCTGATAATTTAATCCAGATCTACCGCTCTCTCATCAGGCCTGGCTATAAATAATAGCAAAAACTAGTCAGCTCATTTAAATTCCGCATATTAAAAATAAGAAGTATTGTTTGAAGAAGGTTTTCCGGACAGACAAAGTATTTGACAAAAATGTCCAATATTCCTTCTTCACTTTTTGTTATAAAGTGGCCCCGAACATATGTATCAGCAACATGCAAAATATTCAATATTATTCGCTATTGCTGAATATTACTACGATCGTATTGTATCGATTATGCAAGCATGTATTGTTAGAATGTCAAAATTCAACAAACAAATGTTACATTTTTTAACCCAATTCTCTCGCATAACAGTGATCGTAAAAAAAGAAACGCCTTCGTATCGAATAAAAATAAACTTATCTTAAATCATCTGCTATTAATTAGTATGATTTAGTTTCAACTTTTAATGTATAATAATTTTCTTACTTAAGCAATTATGAATGTAGATGCGTATTTTGATAACACCACTATATAATTGGTATGCACATAATTGAGCCAAGAAACTTATTTATATTAGCAATGTTTTAACCAATCCTGCATAAAGTGGAACAAACTCTGTAAAAATACGAATTTTCAATTTGTTGCTGTGACTCGATAATAATATTATATTATACAACCAATCCTGCTGCAATGTTTCATCAAACAAGAAAACTTATTTATAGTTTTAATATATTGATTTCCAACCGATTTTCTCTGCAATTTCGAAGAATACTTAAATCAATGACATATTTATATTTGTTTTCTGTAAAAGTAAACTTAGTCTTGCTTAAATATTCACTAGTTGCCACTAATGTGGATAATTTATTATAGACTTTTATACCTATATATACTCATCAATCACAAATTTTTAGTTTAACTTTGTCTAAGTTCAATTTAAAAATGTGTATGTTAAAATACTTTATATTAAAGATGCAAAGCAAACAAACATATTACGCCAAAGAAGTAAACATTTTTCATTCTTTCCTCATTTTTTGTATGAAAGTAATAAAAACGCATTTTTCAATCAATTATTAATGCAAATTACACTCTCTTTGCATCATCAAACATGCAAATTTATTTGCAATTTTTAAACAAATCCCAATAAAAAATTCTACAACAAGAATAATTAATTATTGTTAATGGAATCCAGCATATTTTCTTTAAACAAACGCGCAACTAGACATACAATTCACAAAATAAAAAGAATAGAAATGAACAAAAATCTCATTAAAAAACTAATTACTACGCCTTAACAATATTATTGTATATAATGCAACCAAATCATCTTTGTTTTTTAGTTTTAAACATTATAATCTTGTTAGTAAAGCTACAATAGTATTTTTCTTTTAGTTTTATTAAAAATACAAAGCGAGTAATTTGTTTTCCGTATAAAAATATAATATTCATTTTTATGCAATTTCGTCTTTACCCAAATACTATTTTATGAGGAATAATAGAAATAATACTTGTATGTTGATTATGCAACCAAGCAATCTTTGTTTCATCAAACAACAACAAAAGTGAACAAAACTTATTTATACCTTCCGACGTTTAGATATTTCGTTTGGTAGAGACGTTTTTCATGCATAAAGTGGACAAAATTATAAGACAGCGTATGTCAACGATGTTGTCGTTTCGTATTCTCCACGTTTACAGCTTTACAACCTCTCTGGCGAGCGTAAATCACAATTTAATTATAATTGCGCGCTGACGCATTTATACCTTATGACCGATATTTCCATCTATTTTTGCACGGGCGCATAAAATACAAATTAATTATTTCGCGTTGTTGCTGGCTGTTGTTATTGAGGAGGGTTGAAATCGCCCTCGAGTCAACCAACTACCATACAAACTATAGTTGAAAATTCCAACCTGCTGTTTGGTGGTGGTTGTTATTATTACACTTTGTCACAAACTCTCTGCATTTGACAGATTACTAATTACCTTTAACGTTTAACGTTTTCGAATTTATAAATTTCGCTCTGCCTACAAAAACAATACAATTTACATTGCGACTTTTTTCTCATATAATCAATAGATATGCTATACAAACCATAAATAATTAATCGTTTATTTTGATTGGAGATGTCGCTACGTTTGACTCTTTTTAACGATTCATTAATTCAATTAATTATTAACTATCGATAATAAACGTTTTTGCATTATATGGTTTTTCATGCGAGGAGGCGTGTTTGACTTTGACAAACGACTCAATTTATTATTATCATTTACTTTGTGTGTCACATTTTCTTTCTTGTTGCCTATGTTTGCATGCACATGGATGGAGGAATATGTGAAAATTCTATCACGTTTTTGACCAGAGTAAATGGAAGAAGATAATTGTTTTAAAAACAATTTCGGGATGTTTCCGTCTAGCATTTTTAGAATAAAACAAAATAATTGTGATTTTTGGGGTTATAAATGTAAAGCTACCATATGTTAGTTGTAATTTAATTATTTTAGATCTATTTTAATTGTTAACATATTAAATGCAATTGAATAAAAAAAATGTATTGTTCTTTAGACCATTAAATTCAATAATCAAAATTCATAAATAATCATCAAAAATATCGCGGAGTGGTATAGAGCACGAATTAAGATAATGTTGTTGCAAAAAAGTAACATTTCATTTAAAATATATTGAAATATCTAATTATGATTGGCCTTTAAGTCTCCAGTATAATACAAAAAGCTTTCAATTGGAACACAGTGTATTTCTTGCATAAATAATTGTGCATTTGTAGAGATTATTTTAAATTTTTAGATATTTATCATATTTTGAGTTCTTTAAAGACTTTCGAATTATTAAACTAAATAGTTTTAGGTAATAAAAGTTATTACTACTATTAAATTTAATGTTCTTTAATTAATTTTAGGCATTTTTCAAATTTTTAATCCACTTTTTAAAATTGGCCGCTGCAATATGTTCTCAGCATTCTTTAGAATTGTTATACAAAGTATGAACTGTATTAAATAAGTTTTGAACGATGTTTAATCTATTTTTGATTATAAATGCATTACTTGAAATTAAAAATATACTACGATAGAATACTGTTGTAACATTTCAAAACGCCTCAGTTTATGAATGTTTCACTAAAGAGCTTTGCATGTTTTTTTAAGACTGCAATAGGAAAAACTGCGAAAATTGTTTAGTTTTGCTTACACATTCCTAACAGAATCTTACATATCCTACAAAAGAAGACAAGAATTGCCTGCATAAAGACATACTTATGCATTCTAAGAAATCTTATAAAGAATGTTTTTATCTATTTATATGTATACGTATTGAAACCGTGATTTTATATGCTTTTTACCACCCCGGCCACTGCTTTAGTGTTCCTACATGTTAAATCATTCATAAGAATGTCAATTAATATTCAACATAATCTCATTTAGCGCTTAAATTTTCCTAAATCGACGAATAAATCCACGTCAAATTGGTCAAAAGCAGCAAATTAGTGAACATCGTTCGGCTTACTACAACATATATATAGTTTTCTTTTCTCCGTAGCGCGCACGTTTTGGCGATGAATGAACGAGAGCGTGTGTAAAATGTTAATAAATCATAAATGTGGTCTCATTAACCGTATGCTGGCTCGTTGCGTGCGTGGAGTGGGTATACGCGCTTTGTATTGCACAAAGCCAGCGTACGGTCACACCGAACGAGCCAGCCACTCTGCGAACCCAACCAACAAACTACACACACAGACAAACCGCGCGCTTATAGTATTTGCCGAGAATCGTAATAATCATCCTCATCATCATGATCAGCATCATGACGAACCCGCAAAAAATACAACAATTTCAATGCTAGGCAACCCAATCAGCACATAGGAATGATTGACTAGCAAGCGTTTTGTGTGAGATTTTCGTGTTGCGTTTGTTGAATGTTAAATTTTAATTTATTTGTAAGCAAGCGCGTTTTAGAAAGTTGATAAATACTTTACATATTTTAAATTTACGAAGCAAGCGCGCAACTAGTCGTCGTCGTCGGCCAGATTTTCACCCAATTACATCTCGTAATTGATTAATTAAGCGCAACAATGATTTTTTTCTTTTGTCGTCGTAGTCGTTGTATTATTATGATTCGGGAATTGAATTGAATCGAATGATGAGAGGTTGGAGGTTTCGTGTTCGTTGCGCTGCGCGTTTGTTTTTATGGAAGTGGTCGTCGCAGCACAGCACTACACTACGACGACAACCATCAATTTTATTCAATTTCCGCACTCGGCAATGAATTAGTTACGATGAGGAAAGTTACTTCGCTGCGACGACGAGAAACAACGACTCGCTCGCTGGATGTTGTGCGCTATATAGCTATAGCTATATAGTATATATAGTAGATGCTGCGGCTGCTGCACCAACATCACAACACACAACGTCGTTTCACTCCGCGCGCACGACAACGTTTTTATGTTGGTTGTTGTTTTTTATATGCTTGGCGCTGTTCGAACACGGCAAACGTTAAACGATGCCATGCTAAGCGATTTGAAGCGCAAAAATAACAAGCAACCTAACGTAATAATAAAGATCGATGCGATAAAGGCTAGCGTACGATTACGATTTATGTGCGCGAATCACCCTGTGTATAGATGAATTAAAGACAGTAATTATGCGGTTGTAGGTACTCGTATATTCGATAGGTATCTGCGCTCGTACAATATGTGAAGAGAGAAAAAACGAACGTTTTAAAATGCATCCATTTTTATTACGTGAAACATCCTAATTTATGAGAAAGGAAACTTGAAGGAATTTTAACTAAATAATAGTTTTGAATAAATTTTAAACTTAGATTAAACGATTATTGATGCTAATTTCTTTGTGGGCAGTAAAAAATGTTAAATACTTTCAATTGTAACTAAAATGTCACCATTTGTTTACGTTAAAATATGTAACATGCAAAAATTAAATAAATTTCCGCAAATAATAATAAAAATAATTATTGCTGCAACTTTTTAGAATATTGAGAATAAACGAATCAGCTAAAATTATTAATGCTAATTTCTTTGTGAGCAGGTAAAATGTTAAATACCTTCAATTCTAACTAAAATGTCACAATTTGTTTACGTTAAAATATGTGAGATACAAAAATTAGATAAATTTCCGCAAATGATGATAAAAATGATTATTGGCGCAACTTTTTACTATATAAGCATAATAGCTAATATTATTGATGCTAATTTCTTTGTGAGCAGTAAAAAATGTTAAATACCTTTATTTCTAACTAAAATGTCACAATTAGTTTACGTTAAAATATGTAAAATACAAAAATTAGATAAAATAATAATGATAAAAATTAGTATTGTTACAATTTTTTAGCTACAATTATTGATACTAATATCTTTGTAAGCAGTAAAAGATATCAAATACCTTTAATTGAAACTAAAATGTTATAATTGGTTAATGCAAAATATGCAACATGTAAAAATGATAAAAAAAGATTATGATGTAACTTTTTACTAGGTATAATAAGCGAATAAACTAAATTAAACATCTCTTTTTATTTTATAAAAAAACCGGAAATAAAAAACACTAAAACAAGATTAAATTGGATATTAGCGATGTTAAATTTAATTAATTGTTAAACTTATTGCCAAAAATTATGAAATTTGTCAATTTGTTGATTTATGTTATAAACTTTGAAATAAATTATGGTAATATCACTTTTTGGGATGGGTTTTCAATCGCTATAGTCAAATGTCGCAGCCAATTGATCTTAACCTGCACTTGAACTTAGCTTCAAATTAAAAATCATGCATTTTTCAATCAATTTTGAAGTTTCAGTCAAGTGGTTTATAGTCATAAATAAAGAAATATACCATTCATTCTATATTTGTATAATGTATATTGAAAGTGATTGATAAAATTATTACTAATTGTCATTTACTTCATAATCATGGTCATTTCAAACTATCTTTGATTTTTAAGATATCATATAAGTATTTGACTAATGTCAAGTACCTCTAGATCGCAAAAACTGTCCATTTTTGTTTTTTTGTACCAAGGAGAACTTTTGATCACAATTTAAAATATCACAATTTAAAAAATTTTCAATGAGGTCCAAAATCCCTAGTGTTTTGTACGGGGTCCTTGGTCCACCCATGCTTCCCATTCTCGCATGCAACTAAAGCTTCATTAAATGAAAAAAAATTTGAGGCCTACCTCGTGTTTTTATGTGTACGTATTCCCGAGATATAGACGATTAAAAACCGTCAGTCCCGAGTGAATCACTTTGTAGATTTACTTCATAATCATTCTCTTTAATAACTATTTTTATAACCGTTAAACAAGTCGATATTTAAAATATTATATTCTTGATTAGAAGTTAACTAAAACTATTCTTGCAGTTAATAGTTATTATGGCATAAATTCAAAATATTTTAGCTAAATATTTAAAAACAGAATATTTAAGTAAACTTGAAATTTATAAAAATTTACTACATATTGGAATACCGACACTAAATTTAAAATCTTTAAAAAAACTTTAATTGTATCAAAAATGTTTAACTGTAAACGGTCCATCAAATACCTAAACACTTTTTTTGTATAAATATCTAAAATCACTGAACTAGAGATTAATTATGTTAATTTCTTCATAAAATATGTAAAAGATGTTCGTATGTTGGATATAAAAAAGTGGAAATTTTCAGAAATTAAGAAAACAAGATTTTTGTTAATTGTATGTGTTACCTAAGTGTTATACATAAATTATAAAGTAGACTGTACAGATTACTGTAGCGAAAAAATAAACATTTTTCTTTCTCATAAAGTAGTAAGTGAAAATTTTAAAACTACGCTTTATTTTAATTATAAGGCTAATTAAAAATGATAACTAAGTTGATAAAGTGAAATATGTACAAACTTCTTGATAAATACGAGGATTTAATGAAGGAAAAAGTTATATTAACTTGTAATAATTAAAAAAGCGTTTATTTTTAATAAATAAAATGCTGCAAAACAAATAATATTAATTTCTTATTGATTTGTGAATACTAAATATGCAAAAATTAAAAATTCTTGCAAAATTAAACAGCCTATTTCAATTTCTTGCGTATTTAAAACACAAATATTTTTCTGGGTTAAGAAGACAAACTAAAAACTATTTAAGTACTAAAAAAATGTAGCTACTTAATTATTTCCTAGAAAATATTTCCCAAGTTTGTAAATGAAAATGTACTAAATCTTGCCCGCTTAATAAAAAATTAAATGACATTAAGTAGGCTAATTGAAATTGCTAAAACTATAATAATAATAGCAATTTAGTTAATTTTGTGGCTTGGTAATAAAATTTTGTCGATTTTACGATGCTACTCCATTTAGTCCATAATCAAATACACATTGACTGACAGATTTATAACCAATAATCCATCGATTAGCGATTATTAGTGCAAGCCATTAATGCCATCTATGATATTCGTAATAAATTAGTCGTTCATTCATCGCAATCTATGTCATCGCAGCGAATAAATAAAAAATTCAAATTTTTACTTAATTTCGCTTGGTGTTTTTTCTTTCCACATTTCGATCATATACCGTTCGAAGTGGAACAATTCGTAATTCGTAAATAATTGATTATAGACGCGCATCGTACGCGAATAACGGTACAGCGAAATCTGAGCAAAGACTTACATTCGTTCGACGTCGTTGGGTAGATTGGCTGGCACCTGGGTGAGGCCACGATGTGAACAGTCGACCGTCGGCCCGGTGCAGGTACATGGTCGCGGGCAGCGGCCGGTCGGCGCGCCGCCGAGTGAAAACACCAGCTCAGCGCCGCCACTGGAGGGAGGCGGTGCGGCCGGTTCGCCGCACGTCGCGCTGATAAGAATGGAAAGCGCCGCCACGTACACCAGCTGTCGCCGGTGCATGTTTGGTGGTGGAGCGTCGCACAAGTGAACAAGTTGTAGTTGTAGTCTGTGGCGAAATGTGTTGGTTCAAAAACGCAACCTGCAATGCAAATGCGATGTTAATATCTCGCCCCAAAATAAACAAAACATATAGAAATATTGCAAAACAACAAAAACGTTCAGGTAGAAAAATTAAAGATTTTCAAAAGTTATATAGAGAATTTTATGGCCATTGAATTTTTGCATCACATTATAAAACATCTTCAGGAGTGACTGACTCAAATCACAAACAATAGAGAAGGGTTCCCTATTGTCCGTATTTAAATTATATTATTTAATAGCTATATTTTTTATTTCTTTGCTCTTAGATAATTTTTTTATGATATTTCCTATAATTTTAAGGAAACATAATTAATTGCGATAGAAACGCATTTAGACAATGATCCATTTTTTTAAATTTTTATAAATTTTTCAAAAATGTTTACGATGTAGGTACTTATTTACTATTCCTTTTTTAGGTCATGTTTTATATAAATGTAAAAAAAGAAAAACATTTTTATAACTGATCTCCTTTCTAAACCAAAAATAGATACAAACATACCTACATGCGATTAAAAACTAAATACCTTTTCAATATTCCTAACTTAGGTATTAATTGAGATTTTAGTGTTTTTTTCTGGAATATAGAATTATGGCATATTCAGGGTTTTTGATTTTCTCTGAAGAGGTACAGAGAACTTAAAGGACCACAGTAAACGACGATAGTTACACCTTTAGAAATAGCGCAACTTGATCTCCAAACATCTGGAATGGAACTAAATCATACTCTGGAATTTACTGTAGGTACTTTGTTATGATCTCCAGTGCACATTTTCGCAATTTGTTCGTCATTACTTCTACTTTCGATATTACCAAAGTCAGTATTACTGAAAGAACAGTATTGCTGAAATGACAGAAATCATCGATGTCCAAAAGCTTCAAACAAAGGTCATCTGATATCAACATTTTAACATGTTTTTAACAAAATACAAAATCGAAAAAACTTAGAGTGTGGTTACTGTTGTTAATTAGTTATTTATGATTGCAAAATGAGAACTATATGTGATCACCTAATTTTATTATATTTTTAACTGTATTTTAAATTCAAACGAAAGCGATTTGACAATAGAGCATCTCCTTACTTTCCATATGCAGGTTGGAGAGCTGAGTTGCCCTTTAACCGATCATAATCAGTCTTAATTTGATGCGACCTATAGTCACATCACCAAAAACCAACTGACATTACTTTTCAAATATAATATGTGTACCTATGTAGACAGTAAAATGATACTTTTGCGTGAGAAGATGTGGATTACGCACACAATAGGAAGCCTACGGACATACGCCGAAAAGTGCAACTTTACGCTCTTAATATACAGGATATCACAGGAAAAAAGTGTAATAATTCAATAATAAATAGGATATAGTTTTAAGAGAAACGCCTATAAAGCATAATGGTCTTTTCGGTCGTTTTGGACATACTGTAGTAGGTAAATAGTAATATCCACAAAAGTAATGTGAATAACTTAATTAAAAATCTGCATAAATGATTCAAACAATTTAAAAATAAATTAAAAATAAAGATTTAATTTATATAAGCATATTTCTCTTAAAATTACATCAACTTAATTTTTCTACAATTTTCCCACTTCCTCATTTTGCGACTATTAACGAAAAATTACTGCATTACAAAAATGTGTTTATAAAATATACAGATTTTCTTTGTAGAATTATGAGATTTTGTAAATGTAATAATATGTATACATATAGCGCATAATAAGTATCATGAAATCCACAGTCTGCGCCGAAAGCAACACATAATTATAATAAGTTAATTATATTTCAGTAACAAAAACAAAAAATAAGTAAGAATATAATAAATAAAAATAATATGCTTAAAAAATTGCGGGTTTTTAATTTTTTTTTATTCATTCATGTTTGTAGATAGGTGAATAATAAATGGAGATCCTATCATATAATTAAAGAAATTTATCAAGAAGAGAAAAAAATTCAAAGAAACCTGACTACACAAAAACGTG
This sequence comes from Adinopsis sp. GC000173, assembly GCA_030264715.1. Lineage (NCBI taxonomy): Eukaryota > Metazoa > Arthropoda > Insecta > Coleoptera > Staphylinidae > Adinopsis > Adinopsis sp. GC000173. The sequence goes on along the minus strand of JARJDW010019455.1, from coordinate 27,883 downwards.
TATTAAATATGGTTGATAATTAATAATTATGATTTTTATCAACGTAACGAAGAAGAAAATTCCTCTTTGAATAAATTGCTCCTATTTGTATTGTGTTTGCTTATATTTGGCATAGAAGAAAATAATAAGCAATACAATTCTAAACAGTTTAAATTGGCATCAAATTCAAACATATCTACATATTGACAAAAACGTTATAATAATTCATGTGATATGTAAATACCTCTACCTCAATAGTAAAAATCTTTACAGATAGAAAGTTGGAATTTACTAATATTTCCTTAAATCCTGTTTAACAAGACTTATTGCAGTTGCGGTTGAAGACTTAGTTTAAAGAAATTAAATATCATGAAAGTACTCACAGCTTATCAAACTTAAATTTAGTAAACGTTATTTTAATTTCGTCAACAACACAAAACTGTTATGCACTTAGAAGATGAAAATCTTATGTGAATATTCATTAATAAAAATGAGTATGAATCGAAATGTCACTAACTAAGCTTAAAGTTTAATCCAATCTAAGCATAAAAATACTATAACATAAGTATATATAATTGAATGAGAGGGTATGAAAAGAAAACATTGTCATTGTCATTTTTTTTCAAGAACTACAAAAATGTTTTATAATTAGTATCTACGTCATTATTCTAAACATTGTTTCTAGCTTATCGCTTAGAGTTATTTAAACCACATTATTCAATAAAAAAATTATAAAACTAGTTTTATTGGTGCGTGACATTTTCGCACTTTTCCATATTTTAAGTAATAAGTAGAGGTCACAGCACAGACAATCTTACTTACTTATCTAATAGAATATATTCTAATTTATTTTTGATTCTTGGAGTTAATCCTTCAGACTTACTACAAATATCTACTTAGACATGCTAAGAAGCACAAAATTCTAATAAGTCTAAATGTATCTTAAGTAAAACAACTAGCGTCGGAGATTTTCTTTTTATAAACAGAAACATAGAAGTATACAAAAATTGAAATGATATAAATATATGCAATGTCATATTTATGAAATTTTTCATTCCGACTCATTCAATAATTATATCTATTTATCATATTGTTTAATATCATTCAGCGCTATTCATTGAATGTTAATAAATTTGAAATATTTTGTCACTAATCCACATTTCTAAACGAAATACGTCAACATTTGAATTTTATTAATAAGTTATATATGATATAGTGTTTGCTGAATAATGATTTTATTATATTATGGAATTGTAATAGTTAAAATAATACATAATGTGTATAAATTAATTGATGCAGAATTTAATTTGAAATTTATTATTGTTCGAGGATTGTGGCAACATTGCCTTATCCACTCAACTCTCGACCGAAACGTTCCACTTGTACATACGTTCGTACTATATATACATGCATATACAACATATTATGTAGAAACGTATTTATTTTCAACATTTTCTTCCACGTCGTGTGTTATTGTTGGCATTTTGAAAACGCTGAATGTTGGCGCGTTATTATTATGATTATTATTAATAATCCTGTTTAAATATACTATATAGTATGTACATTCGGAGCGAGCGCTTTACATGAACTTTTCCATCGCATAAATAATTTAGCCATTGCGCATTTAATAAATGGCGTGCCAATAAATTCGCATTTTATGTTTGTGCTTCGCATTATTGAACGACGATTAGTTTCTCTGTTTCGTATCAATTTGCATTCGAATTTGAGCAAAGTGCAACTACTTTTTTTCTTGTCATTTAAAGAATGTAAGATAATATATGTCTACTTACATAAATTGACTATTTTCTACATAAAATTCAATAGTAATTTATAGATTTAATAAGAAGATAAGTATTTTTTTCAGATTTACGAGAAACTGTATTTGATTCACTTTAATTAAAATTTCAATGATTATGGCATATTTAAACATGATTTTGTTTGCAATTTTTCAAACATTTTTATTATTAGCATTGTGAATATTGTAAAATTCGGTTTCCCCCACAATGCTATATTAAAAAGGTATAACTTTTTTGATGAAATGTTTTATGCGCTTACATAAAAACAATGTGGATTTTTACTGAAATTTTCAGTACTTATTATATTAGTATTATTATTCCATAAAAAATTACGTACTAGTAGATATTATATTTCACTTTTTTAAATATTTTTTTGTATCTTCCGTGCAATATATTGTTTCTTGGATAAACACAAACAAAATCTGTATGAAAATATAAATTAATTTTTATGAAAATCTGAGTTCAATGCATTTTAAGAAACTAGGTGTAGCAATGTTATTATAATGGTAATTTTAACAAAAATATGTTTTATTGCCAACGATCTCTGAAAAAAATTCAAAAAAACGAAAAAAAATCACCCAATTTATTATACCACAATTATCTTATACTACACACATCAAATCTCACAATTTATAATCAATTTTGTACATTTTCCAATCAATTTTCTTGCAAATTTTACAAAATGGTTAAAAGATGATGGTGTTTTTCTATGTACGTACAACAAAACTTGAATGAATATGCCTTTAAAAATATACACTCCTTTATTTCATATGAACAAAGTTAGTCACATTTACCTAAAATGTGCACACTTATCGTAAAAATTTTGGTAGACTGGTTACAAATTTTATGATGTTCACAATGAGATGAACATAACTATACATACGCGTAAGTATTTAAATTAAACTAATAAAAAAAATGTTAATTCGGAATTTGAATAATTTAAACTATTTATTGCATAGTTTCAAATACCTAAACTCAGGTAAAGGTGACAACCCTTATGCAAATATTTTTCAATAAACGAACAAATATTATGACATGCCTCAATAAACATCAATTTATGCTTAAAGTTTTGACATTTTCGGTTAAATATTAACTTAAAATCGCTAAATATAACATATTCAAAGCTACAGTAAAACTTATTTTAAAAGCACTTGAAATGAATGTATATTCGGTATCTTCATCTTTAAGAAATTAAACCAACCCAATAATAAATCCTGTCTCATTGAAAAAGCTTAAAAATTGATACTTTTTGTACACTGCAAGTAGTAACTATACATTTGAATAATACGAGCTTGATTTTTATAAATTGCTTAAAATGGACATAAAATTAAGAAAGTTGAACCAGAACCCTGATAAAATATGATTCATTGTTAACTGTTTGCGCTGTGGCGACTTTGCATTTTTGCCGACGAAAAATGCGCTTTGAGTGAAAACGACATTAATATTTTTATTGTAAGCTATAAAATGATCGAAAAATGTTGCCGTAATTTTGAATAATTCAGCCATTGCGCCGCATTTAATAAATGGTACGCCAATAAATTGGCATTATGCATTATTGAAAGAATTAGTTTTTATTATTATTTCGTGCGGCGAGAAAGCGTAAACGCTCCCTTCGGACGCATTCACTCCCCGAAAAGGAGAAAGAAACGAAAACGACAGCACATTCGAAACGCAATAGTTTACTATCAATCGAAACGACGACGCGTACAGAAGCCCAAAAGATGAAGCGCAAAAAAGTATAAAAAAAAATAAAATAATAATACGAGAAAAAAGGTAGTAGCTGGTAGCTGCGCTTCTATATTACACATCTAATATCATTTTTTCCCGCTTCGAATGGATGGCCGGAAGCGCTACGAATATGAAACAAATGAAGACATGGAAAAGAATCGAGAGAGGAGGGCTGCTGCTGGCACGGCAGCGTCGCACACGAATTTGAATATACTACACGATACGCGCTCGAAGCGGCGCAACGCAAATAAAAATTCTCTCGCGCGCGCTTTCTTCCACCGCCGACCCGCTATTACGTTGTGTTGTTAGCATGCCCTTAAGACGAAGGGGCCCCGGCAACAAAGGAGGAAGGCAATCCGGGCGAAAAGTGGATTTGAGCACGCCACTGGGCATTAATTGCACACCATCGCATCGTTTCGACGTTTGTCGCTTTGTTCGGAATGAACGCATTACGTGCGCCAAAACGACATTCCGACCGATTTTTCCGCAAACACTTTAGAAATTTAATACTTATTTTGGATTTTTTCAGCAGTATTTTCAGTTCTTTGTTAGATTTATGATATTATTACACATTGTGAATAGATAGATCTAGAGAGATCGGAAATCTTGCTGACAGGTATTGATTGAGTTTTAAATATACAAGGTAGCTCAAATATACACACCAAGCTGAATAAAAGATATTGTTACAGTTTTATTTATAATAAATATATATAAAATTATAGTTATTTTTTTACAGTGGTCTTTTGAGATTCTAGGATAGTCAATAGCGATACGATACTAAATAAGACGAATTCGGTAGTGATGGATCGATATCCATAGGATTTTTGGTGATAAAGTCACTAAGAATGAGTAAATTGGGAGAGGTGCATTGCGAACGTTATGGCATTAGTTAATAATTTCCAGGTGTTAGGCCCAAAATAACTTCCAAAAGAATATTGGCAAACTCCTTCAATATACCCACAAGTTCCGAACACACATATTTAGAAAGCCAAGTACAATTTCTTTGGTTTCCTTGAAGTCGGCAAGGGTTGATGGTCGTTCGAAGCGTTCTTCGTCTTCAAATCCTTTTTGAATTTCTTTTAACCGATTCCATCACTTGTAAACATTGCTTTCTGACGAAACATGGTCCTAAAAGATTTTTTTTGCAAGATTCCGAACATTTCTACATTCAAAATTTCATTCCCCAAACAAAATTGAATGCAACTTTTTTGCTCAATATTGTAATAATCGCCGCATGCACTTTTAGCGTCGTATACCACTAGACATAAAACCAAAACCAATGAATATTTTGATGTAAAAATTGTTCCACATGTTTATTACAATGCTTACAAGTCATAAAATTAATATAACTGATGTACGGATTACTTGGGATAATTAAATTGAAAATTGGTCTTACTTTTTGGACACAGTAGTAGATTATATTTCCTATATATACCTTTGAATGACACGTACTGCATAGATATCTAGTATACAGTTTTAGGTCATTTTAATTTGTTTTTTGGTTGATTTTTTTAATAATATCTAATTGTAAATTGGATGCTGAAACAATTTGAGCAAAAAAAAACAATAGAAAGAATGAAAAATAAACCGTAATATACTTTAGAGGAAATTTGTATAGAGCAACAAAAAAAAGTGTAATGTACAATAATTATCAGCAATTAACTTCCAACAAAAGAAATTCATTCATATTTCTCCACATCGCACTTATTACCTCCGATAACGACTTTTAATGACTGACAATGCTTTATTTATACATACTTATAAAAACGTATTACTAACATCATTTCGGCGGCCTGATTAGGGGGCGTCCCATTATATACTATAGGTAGGAGTAAAATTAGTCCAATTTGTTTATTACACGCACGCCACTGTTCGTATCAATTGCGCCGCACCGTTTTCTAGGCGATTTTTTGCCGTTTTCGAATTGTCAAGGCTGGAATGCGCACGCGTTAATAAATTATTATTATGTTGCTTTGCGTAGGCCGATATTCTACTACTTTTATAAGCTAAATGTTACTAAATTAGTTAATCTTGCAAGGTAAAACCGCTTCAACATTGTTTTATGTTTTACTAATACAATATATACTATATTTGAGTTTACTTAATATAAATTTACTACGAATTGAGATTGATTGATGGTATATCAAACGCTAAACTAAAAAAGTGGGATTTTTATGTTTAGATATAGTAATATATTGCACGTTATTATTTTTTACCAATAAATAGAAATTTGATTAGTTTATAAGCTAAAAGGTCAATTTTTAAATGATAATCAGTCACGATTCAAGTAAGAAACTAAAATTATATGATTTTTATCTAGATTTGAAATTATCAAATTAAATTCGTAAGCAAAAACCAGATAATTATTCTCAATTCTTGACTAATAAATAAACAATAAGTATTGTGTATGATAAAAAAATGCCTTTATGATGAATAGTTTAATCTGTTTCAATTGAATTTTAAATTAAAAATAAAGGAATGAGCTACAACCTATGATAAATTGTGATGCATCAAAATAGTTCCGGAAAAAACAAGAATAAAGACAAATTGTCAACTTGAAATAATCACAAATTTTGAAAAGTTGAAAATATCTAATGACAAAACATATTGGTTTTAAATTTTAGCATAATTTAAGTAAATTGGCAATTGATAAGTAAATAGTAGACTAGAAACAAATTTGAAACTAATAAATCACGATTTTCGAAAATTTAACAAAAAAAACGAAAATATTTCATAATTTAAACTAATTATCACGAAAGTTTGAGCTCCAAGCAGAACAGTAATTGAAGAGGTTTTTTTTTGAACAAAATTAGAAAATGATTTAATTTTCACGCACAAGAATGAAAATAAACGAAATTCAATCTCGCATTTAACTAAACACATATATTTTTTAACTAAAATTATAACCCAGAATTGCATAATAATAAAAATTGAAGTTAATATTAATATTTATGCATTTATTGTAAATTTAAGTAAATTGAAATCCTACGTATAACGTATATGAAAAGCAAGCTTGAAATAATTTTAAAACTAATAACTCACCATATATCAAAAATTGTGTTCAAAATAAAAAAAAGAAATATTTCATAATTAAACGTGATTATCAGAGAATTTAAAGCTCCAAGCAAAATATTAATTGCAGAGTATTACTTTTTGAACAGAAATAGAAAATAACTTAATTTTCACGCACATGAACATGCAATTTTTATGAACGAAATTCAATCTAGCATCTAAACATACATAATCTTGAATTAAAGTTATGTCCTAGAACTATTTTCTAGTAGAATTTGTTATTTTGAGACACAATGCATGCAAGGCAAATCTTTTATTTTCAGTGCTTTTTCAGAGTTTTCATTTATGTCCCTTGCAAACAAATATTTATATAGATTATAACGAAAAAATTTCATAATTGAAACTAATTATCACAGAATATAAAGCTCCAAGCAAACACCTAATTAATGTTTATTATTTTTAAACAAAAATATTAAATGACTTAGTTTTCGCGCACAATAAGCAATTTCTATAAACAAAATTCTATGTAGCATCTAAACAAACAAAATTTTTAATTAAAATATGATCAAAAATTATTTTTCTGGTAGAATTCCTTATTTATACTTGGTAATTGATAGTGCAAGTCATTACTTTTTGGAGGTTTTTCTAAATTTTGGCTTGTTACCCATGCAAAATAATATTTATATATATTATAACAGAATTTTGTATGTACATGGTTTCAAAAACTGTGTTTAAAATCAAAAAGAAAATAATAATTTCATAATTGAAACTAATTATCACAGAATAGCTCAAAGCAAAGAACTAATTAAAGATAATTATTTTTAAACAAAAATATTAAATGATTTAATTTCAACGTATAAGTGGTAATTTTCATGAATAAAATTCAATCTAGTATATCTCCTAGAATTTGTTTTCATTATTTATACTTGGTAATTGATAGTACAAGTCATTAATTTTCAGAGCTTTTTTAAAGTTTTGGCTTGTTACCCTTGCAAAATAATAGTCTAATATAAATTATAACAGAATTTTGTATGTGCATGGTTGTTTAATAAGAAATTAGATAATGTAATTACTGAGTTTCTTGTTCAAACAATTGTCCAACACTTTATCATTTATCTAGCAAGAAGACAACATTTAAGTTTTTGCGCAATTTTCTTTGAAAATGTAATATTTATCATTAAAATTAAAGTTGACAACTTAATTATCGAAAATAAAAATTAATTAAGCGTTTTTTTTACATAAAATACATTAAAAATCCAATCTCAAAAAACGAGAAAATTACGCAATTTTCTATAAACAAATTGCTCAACTTCTAAGTCAAAAGCCTCAATACAATGAAAGTTCACCGTCGAATAATTATCGAATTCGTTAAAGTCAATCTAATATATTAAAGAAAAAATGTGATGTTATTTAAATGAGTATTTCTGCGTAGGTAGGTTTCACTTCACCACACAATTTTCGCATTGGCAAAAAACAGCGACAAACCTATATTATTAAGCCAATAATTTAAAACAACATTTATTTATGCATGTAAATTGCGCGTGTTTGTTTAAATATTATAATTATCACGTAATTATTTTAATCATTGTCATTACTACATTATATATTTTTTCTCCAATTTAATTGCTCGATGTGATGGATTTATATCATCGGCAGGTAGGTATATACAGGGTGGCCGACAAAACAATGCATCCACATTATTCCGGGGAGAGTGAAATTGAATGGTAAATCAATTCGACGTTCATTTTTGGGTGTTGTGCGTGATGTTTTGTGTTGCGAGGCGCCCCATAATAAATTTCATTTTGTCGTCCCTGTCAACGCCCCACATGCCACAAAAAAAGTATACTGCACAAAAACAACTCGAAAAAGATGAGATATAAGGCGATTGAAAATGAGCAAGGCAGTAAGTTTCAATAAATTGCTGGCTACAAACTTTCTTGTGCCAACAATTTTTGAACATAAACAAATTAAAAGTACCAAGGTACCAACCAGCGTTTCCTACGTATCGTTCGTGGTGGACGCTGGCATCGTAACAATTACACGTAAAACTCACTCAGAAGAAGGCACGCAAAATAGAGTTGGCGACGAATCGCCGGCGTAAAGTAAAATTCGCACGAGCACTGTTTTGCGTCGGAATGAATGGGTTTGGTGTGTGTTTTGTCGCACGCGTGTGTCTACGGAGCGCAAACGAGAATAGGCCCTTCGCGCACAAGCCCGTCAACTCGACTGGTGGCGCACGTTCGAGGCGCGCATCTCGTACCCATCCGGCGTGGCGTCGTGTCGTCGTCGTGACCGGCGAGGACCGAGAACGGGTTTCCTCGTTTCGTGGTGGATGGATGGTGTGCGCGGTGGGAGCGAGAGCATGCATGCACAGCCACAGCCAGCTTGTCTGCCGTGGACGTCGTGATGTTGTTGTTGCCGATGTTGTTGTGCGGCAATACGAAAACGAGGCCGAAGCGAACCTCAATCCCATTGCATTTTCATTTACTTTTTATGATGCCACATATATACAGGCACTTCATTTTATTTCATTTCCGCACAAAAATTAATTGATGCAATATTGAGATTCGAGCCGAAATGCACAATATTGCAATGTTATTGCTTTTCAGTTTCATTTTACGATTCTACCTTTCAAAGTAAATCATATATATATTTTTTTTTGATTTACTTGTTTTCTTTAAAAAATCATAAATATTTCAGCTATTTTGCACGTTCACACGTAATTTTTATCATCTTTCCTTTTCAGTAAATTAATTGATGCAATATTGAGATTGGAGCCGAAATGCACAATATTGCAATATTATTGCTTTCCAGAATAATTTTACGATTCTACCTTTGAAAGAAAATCGTATATTTTTTTTGATTTGGTTGTTTTCTTTAAAAAATCATAAATATTTCAGCTATTTTCTTGCAAATTTTGCACGTTCTCACGTAATTTTTATCATCTTTCCTTTCCGGTTTAATGCTCTTATAAGAAAATACAAAAATCCGTCTTAAATTTATGGCAAAAATGTTCAAACACTAAAAACGCTTTACAATACACCAGTAAAAAACACGCATATTATAAATAGTTGTGCGGACTTGATACAACATTTGTAAGCAATTTTTATTGTCATTAAGCTTTGGCAGCGATGCCTCGATTAACGAATATGTCTATTAGCAAACTTTTTTTTGACTTTTTGTACTTTTGTTATTGAATCTAAATTCTATACAAATATTGTTTTATAGATTAAGAAATCAATTTTTCGATTTGGTAGATATGGGTTGGTTAACGAATATTTTAAAAATCAACGTACGAATTGAATTCGTTAACGGAAGTATCACTTTACCCAACTTTCTGTTGCTATAACAAATTTGGTCATTATCTTTTTTATTTATTTTTATTAAGGCGATCATAAGATTATTCATTTCGACAAATAATTTTTTCAACGTTTTATCAATTTTATTTTTAAAAAACCACATCAATTTAACAAATTTCATTAAAAATGGCTTTGAAAAAGTAAAATAGGTAAAACTTTTTCATTTTTCTACTTTATGATTCAAATTTAGAAATTTTTGTTAAAATTTTGCAAATTGTTTTACTTGCGACTTTTTCCAATATTTTTCATAACACAAATACCACTAAAAACAGTTAAAAAGGTTAATATGTGAAACAAACATTAAAATTTGCTCAAATGTTTACATTAAATCCGAGGAACTTTTTTGCTGTTGTTACCTCTTGGTGCACCTTAGTTTTAATATAGGTATTGGGAATACATGAAATTAAAACAAATCTCTTAACAGGATCACAAGTAGGTATCTATAAAGTTTATATTGTTTGGTCAAATTTTGTATTTTCAACCTATTTCATTAAAACCATGCAACCATACGTTGTCATTTAGTTCTTATTTCTTAAAAAAAACCATTAGGTAACATGATTTGACTTATTTATTACTGATTAGTGAAAAATTAATAACAAGTATAAACTTCGTAAACGATTTTTGGACAATGCTTTAATTTTAATGAGGGCATATAGACGAAATTCGTATTACCAAGTGAAACTATTAAGCATTTTTATTAAAAACTTATTAATTTAAAATAGATATTATAGTAAATCAGTAATAATTAACAAAATCTTATTAAATGTATTGCATGACAGAAAAAATTGTTAATAAATAACTTTTATCGTATAAAAAATTTAGTAAGCAACGTTTTAGTGATAAATACGCTTGACTTTTAGATTAATTATTCTATTAAAAAACCGTAGACAAAAACAAAATTTCAACACTTTTCTGCAGTTTTAAAATCATTTTCTAATTCTTTATTCTGTTTTTGTATTCTCTATTCAAATCGTTTAATTATTTTTATTGTTCAACAGCACAACTCGCAAATACATTATCATAGACAAGAGCTTTTAAAAGAAATTGAATATTTTCCCTATTTTAAAAACGATTAATCAAATCCCAAGTCAGCTGACATTTTTAATTATACTTGCTTTATGAGCTATAAATTATAAAATTTGCTGATTTACTAAACAAAATTTCAGCTTCACTTCAAATCCCACTCATTATTCATTCAAAACGTTGCCACCTTGCTAGATGGAAATAACGCATATAAGTAAATCTAGTCGCAAAACCAACAATATCTAACGTTACCCAAAAAAATACTTGCGGTTATTAAATTGTCGACTTTGCCACAATCGCACGCACAATGCATTTTTGTCACGACGGTTGCGATAAAAAAACCGTCCAGCTAAGAAGCTGAAAGAACAATGCGTCCCATTTTGCCTTGCTGCGAACGAATCGAAATCAAATGTGTGCAGCAATTGTGCATAATTGATTAATTATCACGCCGTGGCGCTGAATAAGTATGAATGCCGATTCGGAATCAGAACCGGCCTCTACTACCACCGCCCAGATACCGTACACGCACCGCGACGAGAATGTCACACGTGATGCAATTGACATGAGTACGTCTCTGCCTCGTTGAATGAACGATTCAAAATGAGTGAGTGTATTTACAGATGGAAAAAAAGTAATGTTAAACAATGCACCAGCATTTTATACTCTTTGTGCTATTGAGTATGAATTGAACGTCGAGAGCGATGTAAAACCTTTCTTTCAAATGTACTCCAGCCTCGGATTGTTTTATTATTGCAACAGCACGCCGTTGCACATTTAAATCCCAGCGCATTGCCAGCCAGCCAGGCCGAAAAGTGCACAAATTGATCAAAATATACATCGTATATACCTACTCACATCGTGCAAGTCGCGCACATGACGAAAAAATCGATGGATCGTGCCCGTTGAATGGTCGTCGATGATAAATCGTGATCTATCATTGCCGGCAACGCATTAGCTATGGTCGCTGCGAGCGCAAACACCTGGAATATCCGATTAAAGCTCCCATTCACGTCGCCCATTCATCCGCCACCCTTTTTTTCTCTCTATCCGTGCTCGCTGCCCTGCTTAAATTTATGCTAATTAATTAATCGAGCGTATAAAGTGAATTAATACAGTTACCTTGTCGTACAGCTTCGCAACATCGGAATTGCATCTCCGCCACGCCACACCATCGTGCAATCCGGCTCCCGTCCGACGTCGTATATAACCTGAATTAGCCGGGCGATTTATTCAATTCGCGCATCGTGCATTAAAAGGATTAACACGGTTTTCACTCGCTTATCATTTATATCCAGCACGCAAGGAATGAATACATACATTGCAACGTGCACTTACATTGAATATTTTTGATTGTAAGCTCTGCATAGCCCTCTACACGACGGTAGCTACAAGACAAGTTCGTCGCTTTGCTGCTTTAGAGTTTTCTTTAAATCTATAATACAGATTATTCCAGTCAGCTTTGTTATATATGATGGTATAGATGGTATAGATAGGGCAATGTTTCTCAACTTTTCTTATTCGCGGATCGGTCAACTTATACATGACTTTTTTGCGTACAAGTAGCATAGTATTAGGTTTAATTTGTACCTATAAATATGCGCTATTGTAGACTAAATATGTGAAGCAAATGATAAAGACGCTTCCAGTAACAAATTTGCGTATTTTAATGTAATAACTCTATTTTTGTGCGATTTGTGCGTACCAACAAAATGATCTTGTAGTTGAGAAACACTGGTATAGTGTATATGTTACTGTGGAAGACCGAAAACTGAAGAATGTTGACATTCACCGGGGAATGTCGAGATACACAGTTCCTTCGTGTACTCTGCGCTTCATACGAAGCGGAATTTATCTGGCTTGTGTCAACCCTCGTCCTTTCGCGGTTTATGGTACTCCCTGTGGAGAATCGTCATGACTATCCTACCATAAAATGCAAATAGAGATCGCAACTCCTTTTAATCAGTCTTTCAAATAAGTAGAAAAACTAGCAAAAGTATCAATCTTTTTTTGTTTTTTATATTTTTGTTTTTCTAATATTGTTGTTATATTTTTGTTAGTTTATCAATTTAAATAAAATAGTTGCGAATTCTATCTGCAATTTAAGGTAGTACACTCTTTGTGATTCTCCACAGGGGGTACCATAAACCAAGAAGGAACAAGAGTCGACCCAAACCAGATCATTCCGCTTCGTATGAATCGCATAGTATGTCGAAATTTTTGCTAAATATTCTTGTTTCTGACTTGTACTGCAAATGTCAACATTTATCTCTCATTGACGGTGCATGTTAAGTAAAAGTATTTTCAGACCTTTGTCGTGATGCAGAGCAGTGCAAAAACTATGTAGATAGATAAGATTTGCTCCATACTTTTCTGGCATAAAGTAGTATACAATAAGCAAGTAATTTCTTTAGTCAGGTTTTGAAATTTTTAAGTTATAGTTGGATAGGCCATGTTACTTTATATTCGGTTAGATTATTTCATTGTTTTCGTCTTTCTGCCTAGTATGTCCGTATTTGTCTATATACACCAGTAAAGGTTGAAGTCTATAAAAATATAATCAAATGTTTGGTCTTTCACGGATGTATTTTGTGTATGTCAACATTCTCCAATTTCGCACTTTCACAGTAACATAAACACATATATCTCTACCTGACCAGTGCCGTATTTAACCATTAGCTAAACAAGCTAGGGATTCGTATTTGAAACAGACTCACATTAGGAATGGAATAGATAGTTTTTAAATACCTCTTATCTTCGAGCTTTCATGACAGCTTAGATGTTCGTTTCATAGCTCTTTTTAGAAGCATATAAGGTAAAATACAAACTGTTTACTTACTGGAAGCACGGGCGCCTTAAAGTCCTTTAACTGAAGGATGAGTCCAAGTAGAGTTCATTTTAAAGATGTTATAAATTCAAAAGAATGGCTTCGTGCCTTCAGAAGTCAGGATCTAGATTTCGTACAGCTTCCCGTCTATCCTACCCTTACTAGGGTTTAGATTAGGATCTCAATCTTTGTTAATCCGACGATGTTTATGATTACAGTGAATTAAGCAACTCTTGCCATGTTTCTGCCTGGTGGCAACCGCAATGCTCTTGGTGCACATTATCTCTATTCTATTGAAGTACCTTAAAAGGATCATTTTAAGTAATAAGCCAAAATAGTGTTGTTAGCAATGCCGGATTTACTTATAAGCTAAAGAAGTTATTGTCTAGGGCTTCGCATTTAGAAGGCCCTTACATGAAGAATATTGATTGTGACAATAAAATATTTTTATAACTAGATCCATTCTAATAAAATTTCCAGTAAGAGATAGACAATTAACTATATGAAACAAGTATGGCATAGATACATTAATCTTCAGTCCTATGCATATAACCTAAAATGTTTCTGGGTATTCTACTTACCATCCTGTGTTTATGAACTTTAGTGAATAATTTGTTTAAAACATCTTAGCTTAAGACCTCTTTCCTTCTAACCTCGACACTCTTCAATAAAATTATTGCTGCTTAAACGGAAAGAGATAAATTATCCCTATTAACAATCTATGTGCACAATTTGATTAGTGTGTTTATTATATTATAATCTCTCTAAACAATATGCAGGGTATGCAGTGCGACTAAAGTTTTTTATACACCCGTTTGGCCCTCTACATATCACTAGACAAGCTACGCATGAGCGAGCATCAACATTGAAGTTAGTCTTGCAAAGTTGGCGACACTACAATTTGTAATCTTCAAATGTTTCCTGTCATATCATTCGTGAAGCACGTCGCAATCAATCGCGCATTTTGCAGGCTAATTGCACTCTAATCAATCGAGAAGCGAATTTAACCCAATAAGTGAGTGTTCGTTTACGTGCCGCACGATATATTCGTTGACACCGCGTGAACGATCAACAGGTGGATGTGTCGAATGGAATTTCACCGTTGATGAGACGGCGATCGCGGCACCACGGCAAGTGTATTTTGTATTGATTTATTGTTTGATTTACGATTAATTTCTAATTTTAAACGTATTATTAGCGAATTTGACGGATACGTGCGGTTATTGTATACAATTCGTTTATATTTACGACTGTTTGGCATATTCGATTTATTAGATAATTAATATCTCCATTTATGTAGTATGTTGTAAAGTGCATTTGCATTTATATTTGATATGCGTTTATTTCCGATAACAAAGTGGAATTATATTTTATGCAACCAATGGCACACTTGATTGACATAATGGTTGCATAGATTCAATATTCAATTTATTGAATACTATATTTGAAATGTTATTGTTTATGGGATGTGTTGATTGTTACTTGATTGATTAATTAATTAAAAATGAATACCTAATTTACTTGTAAATATGGTATAAAATGTATTATTGAGGCGGAAATTGGTGTATACAACCGATTATACACAGTAGCGCATTAATGGTTGTATATATTACATACTCGATTTATTTGATCATTTATAATATAAAATATTACTACTTCTACTATTTATCATATATGTAATAGTATCGTACATAAAATAATTAATTAATATGATACAAATAGAAAAAAAATATTTAATTTAAATTGAATACACGGTATTGTATGTTTTAAGTCATAATTATGCACATTAACAACAACATTAACAACAACAACAATAAGAGAGGGTGTATGGTTTCACTTTCGTTTCAACTAGCGGTGTTTTCGTCCTCGTTTCGGTAAATTATTAAGCTTACTAGATATAAACTAGACGCGTTTTTCTTTCGGGCAGTGTGACGTCACGTATAGGCAGTGTTTATTAGAAAAAGGTAGGCACTCTAATTAATTGTATAGTTGTATATCCTAGGCTTCTTGGTAGCCGCGCGCGAAATCCATCTGATGCACGCTCAGCTTACTCGCCAGCTCGTGGATTACATCGCGAAATATCACCGAATCGACGTTTTCGCCGAGCATGTAGAACAGAAACCAATCGCCCATCTTACTCTTGCGCACAATCAAATCAATCGCGTCCTTTTTGATGAGACGAAAACGCATCCGGAGCAGATAGACGCGCATCCGCGGCGATAGGATGGTGATGATCCGGTAGCAGATGGTGATGAAGGTGAGAATGGTAAGGATGACGAACCAGAACCAGAGAAAGACGTAGATTTTTTCGTTGACGACGTTCAGCGGAAGGATGCAGATGGCGTCGTGGCGTTCGATCTCGCCGCTCACGCCGTACTTGTAGAACGTGCATTTGGTCATCTTCGGGAAGATTTGAATGATTGGGTCGGAGCGGTCCTCTTGGTCGTTGTCCATGAAGGCGATCACCCGAATTCCGAATGTGAGAAATGCACCATCAAAGAAGCGGTTCATTAAAAACATCTGACCTGCAAAATAATGTTTTTTTTAATAATTATTGAAATGATTTTATGGATGAAAATAAGAATTTTTTTAAAATCTACATACAAATGACATTATTATTGTTCCATTTTAGTGAATGTGCTCACAATTCGCATTCTTTGCATTAGACTATAATTTTGGGACAAACTGAAGAGTAACTATGGATAATCGTCAACCCGTGGGTCATTTGCAGCCCTCAAACAGCTTCTATCTACCTCACGTTTTCAAATTGATAAAGTGTGTTGATATACACGTATTTTGGATTACCAGCATTTAATGTATGCAAATTATATAAACATTTATATGGACATTTAAGAAGCGCAGAGATTCCAAAAACCCATGTCGAACAGTGTTTATAAGTAAATACTTTTAAATAAAAAATGTGCAAATTTCTACAAAATTTATGTTAGATACATGGAAAAGGTTGCTCTCTCTTATACTAGAATTAGAGAATTTCTGTAGTACACGTGGGTGGGCCCAAAAGAAACAGGACTACGATATTTATTCTCATTTTCAGGAATTTTCCATGCTATTTTCGACGCGTTTCAATCGGCGCTACCTCCAGAAGGGCGAATTTTATTCTATGAATTCCCGTGAAAAGACTTTGAAAATCGCTCGGACAGTACAAAAAACACATTGCATTATTAGAAAATTTTACATTTTAGTGTTTTTCATGCATTTTCCGAACGATATTCGACGTGTTTCAACCTAAGCTACCTCCGGAAGGGTGAATTTCAATTTCCGGCGAAAATCGCAGTGAAAATGCGTGAATACACAAGAAATGTTAAATTTGATTGATGGGTGGATTCGATTTTTATGCATTTTTCACCTTTCTCAGCTCGTGTTGGCCTCATTCTATGAATTCCCGTGAAAGGACTTTGAAAATCGCTCGGACAGTGCAATAACACATTGCATAGCTAGAAAATTTTACATTTTAGTGTTCTTCATGCATTTTTCGAACAATATTCAACGTGTTTCAACCTGGTCTACATTCGGAAGAGTGGATTCTATCTATTTCCGGCAAATATCCGTCTGTCAAATTTTATAGTTTTTGTTCATTTTTACAAATTTTCCATGCGATTTTAACAGTGTTTTCACCAGAAATTGTTAGAATCCACGTTTTCAAAGGTAGCCCCGCTCAAAACGCGTCAAAAATTGCATGGAAAATGCGTGAAAATGAACAAAACACTAGAAAATTTGGACCTACCCACGTATATACTATTATAATGACTTTTATTTGAAATTAAACAAATGTTGTTCGGGTGATTTTCACTCTTTATACTCTTAAACCTATTTTTAAGCAAGCGTTTATTAGATATAAATTTTATATTTTTTATGTAAAATTTACGTCAAATGTGTGTAAAACAATTTTTAACTTAATAAATGAGTAATTAAATGCCATCTAGCGTTAACGTAATGAGTAATGAGTAAATAAATAAACATGTTTGAATGGTATGCAACTTTCATTGCACGTGAGCGTAGTAAATGTAATTAGATGTTTATGGTTAATTTGCTGTTTATTTACGCAAATCGAGACATCAATCAAGCACGAAACGTTTTATGTGACGTTACGTGCCCGATGCGTGCGTTTTAAAAATAGGCAACTAAATTTACATTTACATCGCTACAATACGTGCGCCGGAATGGGCTTATTATACAAAAATTGAAAGCCAAATCGGTTGCTATAATTAGCCATACGCACCGATGACGTTGATGAGGGCGAGCATCTCGCAGAAGTAGTACTTGTACGCCCACCAGTTGTGATAGCGAAAATTGTCCCACAGATAGTCGATCATTAGCTTCTTCTTGATCCGCTTCTCGGTGTCGGAACAGATGCCGATGTCCAAGTCCATCATGAGGGCGTGGATTTTGCCGCCCTCCCACGACTTCCACAGCCAGCGCGGCGTATAGAATAAAATTGCCTGCGACAAACATTAAATTGATTGTTAAAAGCTTGATTTACGTTCACAATTAAGCAAATTTTTAACTTGCCAAGTAGAAATCAAGCTGGCGAACAGAATTTACTATACATAGTGATCAGAAAGTCCATTTACGATCATTGAGTAATATCATTCTAAATTTTTGTTGGCACTAATTAAAATTAAACGTGCACTAATTGATTGGTTGCAGTGCCATTTTATCAATTTAGTTGAGCCTAGGCCAAGGCAAGATATGCATATAAAAGTATAACAGTTCTTATAAAGCGACGTGTCCACCTTTCTGAGACATTATTAGCCTAATTTGACGAGTTTAGCGGGAATTTGTTGGTATGCTCATCACTTTTTGTTTGAGATACAGGTAAGATAGTACAGTTTTTGAGCCTATATTTTAGTGCTTTTTAGACCAATGACGCCATACAAACGAAAATTACGGAAGTGTAGCGACTCTGATCTGCTATATGTTTCTATAACGATCTTGAGTCCAAGGATTAAGGAAAACGCATGAAATTTAATAGTATTCAATATTAGTATTCCGAAATTCCAGTTATTTTTCCATATTCCTCATAAACATGATTCAAAATAGTGTAACGCTCTGCAGAAATTGTGAAAACTAATCTTTAACTGTTACTAATTTTATTTTATTGTAATCATTTGATAATATTTTCGATCAATTCCATCCTTTTCCGGTTTGCACAGGAAGTTGAAAATATCTGGCAAATTTTTAAAATGATCAATTTTCAAGATAAACGATTTGGTTTAGTGGCCTAGGACCGGTATAGTTCTGAATTTACTATTTCCAAAAGAGTTCATTTCAATTATCTGGTTCGGTTGTCTGGTGTAAAAATGGCTAATTTTGTTGGCTTGGGTAAACTGATAATTTAGCATACAAAAAAATCACAGTAAATTAGCATAAAGGGAAAATATTTGATGCTAAATGTTATTAATTTCATATGTTATCTTTTGCATTATTGATCAATTTCATTTGCTTTTCTATTTTTTCATCGTATTGGAATTTGTTCTTCCGCTATTAGTGACAAAAACAGTCTGCAAGAATACTCTCGTGGGCAAATGCTGTTCTTATGTTTTTACATACTACCTAACTACTGTTATAGTGATAGTACTTATTAAGAATTTGTAAAATAAGTACAGAGTTAGTGATATTTTTGTAGAAAGTCACTTTTTTGTGTCGCACTCTGTCTATCAGACGCATTATTATCTCGTTCTTATTTTTTACAATAATATTTTAACTGATTAAACATAATGTATTACTACACGTTAAGTTATAATTATTTATCCATTTAATGCCTATGTATACGTCTTCATATATTCATAGACATCTTGATTTCCAAATAGAAACCCCCCTATTCCTTAAATTCGAATTTTAGAAAATCAGAACAGTATAGGTCTAGTAACGAATTTTCATTGAAATTTGATTTTAGACAACGAACCTACACCTAGCGTTCCATTAATTTGGCAATTTCTTTTTATCATGAGTACGAATTTCAATTCAAAAATAGAGGATTGTATTTATAAAAAAATTAGATGATCATCGGAGGATTTCGATGGAGTCTGTCAAAATCATATTTAAGATCACAATCAGAAGCGTCATTGAAACTAATCTAGCATACACGTACATGTTCATAATTTCTACATAATTGTTTTTAAATAAAAGGAGTTGGCTAAACATATTGAATACCCAGCAGATGTATAATATATCTTTTAAAAGAAAAGTTTTACATATTTTATTATTAAAAAAGATATTCATTCAGTTAAAATTTGTTCTTGCATTTTAGGCCACCTTATATTATTACAATTTTAACTTTTTTTAATTAGATTGTTGTTGTTATTTCATTAAAAATTATATAACTAATGCTTGCTTATTGTTTAATCTTTACAAAATTAGTAGATATTTTTTTCTTATGCTATTTTGGTATTCTCGATAATTTTGTTATGATTTTTATGTATTCTTTACAATAGTTTTTTGCAAATAGTTTACCCATTCGTCATTTTTTAACAGTTTTTGTTTCCAATTTATTCATTTTTATGTGGATCTTAAAAGAAAATAAGAAAAATAGAAAATTGCATTTGTTTAAACATACGATTATTAAAAATATACAAAATTCCATCATATATGAAGCGTGCCAAGTATTAAATCACCCATTCGACATTTCAAACTTTTCCATAAATGTTTATCACAAATCGCAAAACTATTGATATTTATTAGATATCTAAATCTGCAAGTAACAATATATTAACAACATTTTTCACCGTAAGAGCAATTTACTGTAGTTCAGAAAGTTTAATCGTTATTGACGAAAATTTTATTGTATCATAATATCAACAAAACCACGTGACGTAAGTTGAAATATGTAATAAATAAAAGTTCCAATATTTTACTACTGAATGCATAAAACATAAATACGCTAACCAGATAATTTATTTGTGTCTTTTCTTAAATAGAATAGTATCACAATTTGATCAATTCTATGTAATATTGTCAATACTCAAAAATTAAGAAAAAAATTACGTCAATTGTAAATTTAAGTAATGGGTCATAGTGAACTAAATAGTATTCCATGTAGAACATGTAGAAAAATTAAAAATCTTAAATTTCTGCATCTCAAACACGGTATAGCACAAAATCTCCTTTACAAAATCAGTTAAAATTTAATTTGTCGTTTATTTCCAAATTAAAATTTTTGTTATTAATCGCAATATTATTTATAAATAGTGTTTAAAAATTACGAGTAAAAAACTGCTACAGTAATTCATTTATTAGATATATTTCAGCTTTTTCAATAAAAGTATCTTATAAATTCTACTAAAATTTGCCCCTTTATGGTACAAAAGAAATAATTATAGCAAGTATAAAAGTTACATTATTTTAAATTTACTTTTATGATAGCTCCTAGGTGGAAGTACTTAATTTGTAACAACAAAAAACTTTGATAACGCAAAGTGTGTGGACATGTGAATACAAAAATTAATTTACTAGATATCTTCAATATTTGTAAATACATCTTTTTGTAATTAGTCTCTTCGACAACGGAATAGTTAACATTTAATGACGGCAAAGATTGAATGGCAACGTGTGATCTAAGCCGCAAACTATATGCCACACACACAATCGCACGCAAAAAAAGAAACGCTAACGCATCATCGATCATTTAACGACCGACAATAAATACATTTTTTTGTTGGCTGCGCGCCCATCAAATAAATTCCTAATGCAAAAATTGAAACCCGTGGCAATGATGCAGCGGGCGTCCGGCTTGCATTACAATAAATCATCTCTCAAATAATGGTAACAACCGCACGCAATTTTTATTTATAGCAGATTGTGGCGCATTTTTGTGTGCCGTGGTGCCGACGTGAAGTGTGGCCTAGATACGTGCACCATCTCTTGAATGGACGACGCCGATTTCGGACCGAAATCGTGTCGCAAGAAAAAAAAACGCGAGCACACACATATACACGCACACACCTACCGACTGGCGCAACATCTGATGCCGCAGCTGATGTTTACATCGCGTAATCGCTTGTTAATCATGGATGCTTGCGGTTGATGTGCAATAAATATTGTCATAAACAATGCGATGCGGCCGACGCTATTATTCGTTCGTGAGTGGATCTTTTGTCGCAGCGTTTGCGGAATGCGAAATGCGTCCAGCCGGGTTATGATTATACGAGAGAGGGTTGAGCGCACGCAAAGAAAATGCCAAGAAATGGTGCGCGCTTAAAATGTGTTTTATTTCGCTTCTTTTTGGCAGCGCGTCAACGCATTTCAACAAATTTCGATGGAGCGCGAGCGATTTATGCGCTCGTTTATCAGCTGATTCGATTTGCTGCAAAGTGAACCAGCAAAAAGGTGTTTTATTCTATTCAAATCCGCTTTTTTGTTGTCCATTCAAAAAGTTTCAACATCGAATGTTTCTATGATTGCATTAAAATATGAAGTAATACAAACAGATCGGGCCAAGTAAATACACTAATAACTACAAGCACATTTAATTATGATTGTTGTAACAACTTGTCACAGTAAATGTATTGCCAAGAGCAAGTAAATATAAATGTTAAACTATCTAATATATCATAGATCCGGAAAAATTAACACATAAAATTAATGAAAATTATAAAATGAAAATACGATATTATTTATGATGTACATACTGTATGTTACGGACTATATGACACTGCATGCTATCTATAAGATGCACCTTAATATTTATTTTATTTAATTTCAAATAAAAATAGGTTTTCTAAGACATCGAAGAAACCGTCCAGTGAATGAACACTTTGCATTTAGCCTTTCAAATATTTGTTCATAGACTTGTTTTTTGGTCTTATATTATTCTGTAACATTTTTCTATCACAATATACATGATTGGAAAACAAGATATTTTTATTCTATAGTAGATTAAGTAATAGTTTTAAAATGGCCATTTGTAAGACTACGTGAATTTTAAATCAAAAACTGGGCAGTTTTATATTAATTTCTAGCATAGGATTAGAAAAAAAGGTGATTTTATAGTCCGAATTGTCTATAATTATTATATGCTTTTATATTAACTTGCCTTGTCAGTCAATTTGTCAGTTTGTCAGTCAGTCAGTCAGTCATTTGGTCATTTGGTCAACATTTCATGGATAACTAGATTATTTTCATGGAGCAAATATAAGCATTTTTTTTCCAATTCAGTTATTCATACTAAAATTTTATTCGGTTTTTTTACGATAAGCTTTGCGAGAAAGTATGAATAACAGTGAACTCAAAAAACGTTTTAGCCAAGTAACAATTATCAAAAAGAATGGTTTTCAGCTTCAAATCAAGTGTTACCAATTTGGGGAGCAAAACAAGAAGATAAGCTTTGAGTTCATATATTGTTCTAAAGTGATAAAGCATAATTCATCGAAAACGACTTAGGTAAGTACTTACATACATCTTTAATATGCGATTTCTGTTCGTACATAAGAAAAAATCATAAATGTGCGCTAAAATAAATTAAGCAATAAAATCTAAGTATAAAATTATAAAAAAAACCAGAATACTGTATACCCTAGCTAGATCGTATACCCTAATAAATTATTATACTTAAGTGTTTCAATAAAGAAAATTAAATTACACATTTACATGTTTGTTTGACTTTTCTAATAAAATATTGGCACGTGCAACGAGAAATACACTAAAAAATAAAGTATCTTTCGATGAAATTTGATCATAAACTAAATATTCTCATTTTTGGCCCTTCTTTAATTAAAGCAACATTTTTATTTAGAAAAGAGGAAATTAGCAAAACTATTTAGCCGTACAAAGTGTTACTTTTCCCACACGGTTTAATAATTTCTACCATCCTATTGCATCCAGAGGAAAGATGGTTAATCTCAGCCTTAGCTTGTAATCTGACATGGTCATAATACGTTACATAATACAATACATAAGTCCAAACTTCAATTAGATAGAAATCTTTCATAGAGTTGGGTAAGCAAGAAAATTTCATTCATTTTTTCAATGTCAGAAAAATCCGTATAAAACTAAAGAGAGTGTCCAGCGATATTTATTTTGTTTATTATAAATTTATATCATTCAGTGACACAATATTTCAGTCACCTTAGCATATTATTTTGAATTTAGAGTTTGTTTAACAGATCATGCAATAAACCAATGTCAGCGTAAAGAAGTGGAATCGGCAGTTAGTGCAAATAAGATGACAAATGCTAAGAAGTATTGTGACAATCATAAATCGATCCTTTGAGTTGCTAACGGCTGTTAAGCGAAACAATCGCACATTTTTCTCAGATAATTATTATTTATATTATTATTAATTATACCTCCGCGATTTTGAAGAAGCTATAAGGCCTAAACTTCCAAAAACAGTGACCAAACCAATTTAGTCCCATTTAGCGTATATTAAGATTTTGTCGCCCTATCCCCGGGGGTACAGATTTCATTCAACAAAGTTCATTTTTTAATGATTTCATATAATTATCTAGTATTTGTAAGCTTCCACAGCTAATTGAAACTAGATAATTGGATATTGCGTAATAAATGTATATTATACATTTATTTAAGCATTATTTGCCTTGTATAGCAAAGTAAAATATTGATTGGATATTGTGTGACAATGATATACTAATAATATTCACTCGGATCCTAAGTCGTATCTCCCTCATATTATGCTAGTAAGTACCTTTTTCCAAATCTAGTTATCAAAATGAATAAATTTCGTATAAAATTACTTGCATATTGTATTTACATCTTCATCTGCAGTACTTTAATGTCTAAAATTTATAAGTTACATTATAAGAATTACAATTTTGTTAGACGTTAATTACCAAAATGTTATGCCGTAATTGTACAGGTTGAATCCACATAGGTGTTATATAAACAAAATATAATGAAAAATATGCTTCACTACTTTGTTTCTCCAATTGAAAGCTGCGGTACGACTTAGGCTATAGGGGATACGACTTAGAAACATAGGTTCCTAAGTCGTACCGATTTAGAATTTTTGAAATATCGAAATTACAAAGAAATGCAAATCAATTTTTTCACTTCTTAACACTAAAGAGAAGCAGTTTATACAATAGTTTTATATAGGACAAACAAACTTGTGTTTGCTATTTAATTCTTCAAATTACAGGCAATTTAAGTTAGGGGGCAACCTTCTCCTAGTTATTTTTTCTAAAACTACATTTTTTTGGAGGTATTAGATAAAATGCAAAATAACTTATGATGACTGGAACTGGAAAAGCACAGTTTGATAATATTTAATAAATAGCTATTATGTCATTTAATAGAAAACGTAAAACTTTCTTATTGCGTCTTTATTGTCACTCAAACATTTTATTGTTATTTTCTCAATTTGTTTGTTAATAATCAAGTAAATGTATAATGTATCAGAGTATTATGACAATTAATTTCTTAAAAAACGCAAAAATGTATGTCGTAGTAAAGTTTTTTCTCGCATATAGTAATTGCTTTAAACAATTTTAAGTGGCATCGTTGTTTTTGCTGTTAGAATTATCTAAAATGCAAAACAAGTCTAAAAAGAATTGCAAAAAAAGTATTGTACTAAATATTATATAAATAATAGAAAACACTTGCTGGCCACAATTATTGCCCAATTAATTTCATAGGAATGTTGCAAAATTGTTTTAAGCCTATTATGTACGTAGGTATTAATTCGATCAATAGAAAATTTAATAGATTGTTGTTTCTCGCTGTGGAAATCTCTGACCACCGAACAACATGTTTTGCTTCAATAAAACATCCATTTGAACTACGAGTATATATTGGGCAGCAGTTTTTAAAAAAATGACTAATTAAATCAGTTAAAACATGAAAAATCGTGAAATTTAATGATTTTTATTATAAAGAAAACTTTAAAGCCTTGTTTGGTATGATTTGGAAATCTATTTGGACAAACATACATTCGAACAACCAGCTTATTTCTTCTAAATTATTAAGGTCGGAGTATCTATAAAAAATAGTGCAGATCACTTATATTTAAAATGTAAATATCTCTGAAAGCGTATGTTAGATTGTTATATTGTTTAATTAGCATATAAATAGAAGAGTTTAAAATGCAATAACATATTCATTATTTGTATCACATCTTTGAGTACTATTAAAAAAGGCAAATAAAATTGAACTATTTTCAACTTGGAGTCCCATTTTCTCAGAATCTAATTATGATACCGACTTAAATCAAACGATTTTGATTTTATAATAATGAAAACTAGGACCTAATATACTTTGATATTATTAACATATTTTTTTCTTAAATTTCCAACTCAATAAATATAGTTTCAGGATTCCAATGAGTATGAATTTATTACATGTCCTAGTGTTTTGCTAAGTAATAATTTCCTGGTGATTGAATAACTTAGTTTGTCATTGCATTATAAAACTCTCCTAGTTATAGACTATTTAAGGAATAAAACAATCTATAATACGGTTTCAGGGATATATGCATTTCAATTTTAACTGATCTGAACTACTTTTTATAGATACCTCGCCCTACCAATTAGAAAATCGTTTAAAACTTAAAAAATTATCAAACTTTTCAAGAATTTCCATCCAAGTTGGTTTATAAAATGTTGCTAAAATAATTTGCTTGAAGAAAACGTGCATTTAGACTACCAGTTTACTCACATATGTAATTCATATTTACAATAGAATGGGACGGCAATTTCAAACACAAAATAACATGAATTAGTTATTGCACTTTAAAAGTAATAAACAAACTTAATAATAATTTCACAAACAGAAAAAAACATATACATTACTTAATATGTAAACAAATCAATTGTTTTTTGCAATTAGACGAACCGCGCATTATTTATCAATATAAACGCTTAATTAATGGTGAACGAAAATGTACGTTAAATATCGCTTATATGAAAATTGATAATTGCAATTATAATCATTTACGGTTAAAAAAAAACGCTTAATGATATACATTTGTAATAATTATAATAATAGATGGTTTGTGCGCCATATTTTTGTGTTGTTGCGCCACAAACTCGTCGTCGTCGTCGCCAATTAATAAAAATAAACGAAAAATATGCAAAAAAAATGTCGAAATTAAATTAATTTTGTGCGCTGCGATTATTCAACACATACATATTACGTCATACGTTTTGTTTGTGCAAATTTCATACAATTTACGAATATGAGAAGGAGGGAAATTATGATATATTGTAATAATAATAAAACGTTTCCATTCCGCGTAATAAAATTGCTTATTTATGCTTCTAATCATATGACATTAAGGTGCAATAATTTTGTATCAGTAAATTGCTATATTATGTGTTTACTATGTGGACGCTTTGAAAAGTTTCCAGTCTTTTCATTTTTTTTTTATTAGATTTTTCGCATATTTGTGTTTTTATATATTTCTATTGTTATTTGTCGCTTTTTGCTCTTACTGGAAAATGTATTGTTTAATCATTTTTTACGTTGGTCACCAATAAAATGCTAGAAAATGTTAAAAAGTTTTCACGTGTTAATGTGTGTGTATTTGGTTGCCTAAATTTTATTCTAATTTAATACGGATATATTTATACGTGCATAAGTATGTAAATGTCCCAATGCATATGCGCTAAATATTTTGATTCGATGTAATTCGAATTGCTTTTTTATCTCATTTCAATTTTAACAGAATACCTAGATGTTCATAGATTTTCGATTTATTGTACTTACATCGACACATTTGAACTACCAATCTACTGAGAATGCTACGGATTTTGTATAGATCCAATAAATTTTTTTCAATTTATTGTTTATTTGAACTACTAGTCTACTTATTATCACCACATGCAATTAATTTAAGAATCGTACATTGTCGATGTTGCACGAATACTGCGCCGCTAAATTTGAAAATTCAAACAATGCCAACCTTCAATTCTACACATAAATACAGAAATTAATGAAATTTTTTATTTCATTTAATTTATGTAATTTTGAACATTTGCTATATATTTAATACATATTTTTTATCATAATGTAATAAATCTTGTGCGTGTTACGCAATACAATATGCCAATAATGCGTCGCGCGTTAAATTAGTAATATTGCGAAAACGGCGCATTCCCATCGATATATTGTATATATTACAATGTAGAAACAAAGAAAACAATCTAGGAGTAAAAATCTAATTAATCATCAAATATATGAAAACGACA
>JARJDW010019451.1:0-33239 GCA_030264715.1 Adinopsis sp. GC000173 | reverse complement strand
CATCCCTTCACCCTCCCCCCTACCCTCACCACCCCCAATAAAAACAATTATTAACATTATTCCTTGATAAATAGAGTGCTGGACACCACATTTTATAATATATATTTCTGAATATTTTTTTGAAAAAAAAATTTTAGATTTAGAACCCCAATTTCCAAACCTATTTTATCTAAAGTTATAGAAATAGAAATATTTATTCACTTAAATCGTTTAAAATTTACCTTTAGGTTGGCTTGGTAGAGCAAATTAAAATGTATATAGAAAAAACCTAGTTCTAAATAATCTTCAATATTTTCGCCGCCTCGTAATCATATTTCATATATCAAGTGAAAATTCAAAACTATTTTCTAATTTTTTCTATTTTTTAATCCGATTTCAATTTTGGAAGATATTTATCAAAATAAAAATTCAAAAACTATTTTGGACAAGCGAATATCGGAGAAACGGCGCATTTTAGATAAAAATATTTCGAATAAAAGTTGTTTAAAATGAAAAGGGAAATTCAATGGTACTAATCTCATTTTGGTCCAAAGATTTTATTTTGATAAATTTCTTCCAATTTTGATTTTGAAATCGGATTGAAAAACTATTCTAATAAAATTGCTCATTTTTTACGTACATTGGAATTCTGAACAAAAAATGCTTGTTTCCATTTGAAAAAACAAAGTTGATCTCAAAATAACCATGAAACTGCCGTCATGGCCAAAAGTGATTAGTCCCATTAAATTTCCCCCTTTATTTTAGCTAATTTGTATTCGAAACATTTTCTCCTAAAATGCGCCGTTTCCGCATTATTCGCCTGTCTTAAGTTAATTGGACCAAAATCGGTTTTGAAAAAATGCAATCGGATTAAAAAACTATTTTAATAAAAGTTGCCCCACTTTTAATGTAGATTGGGATTCTGAAGAAAAAAATGGGGATATCCATTTGAAAAAACAAAGTTGATATTAAAATAATCATGAAACTGCGGCCATGGCCAAAAATGATTAGTACCATCGAATTTCCCCCCTCATTTTAATCACCTTTATTCAAAACATTTTTCGCTAAAATGCACCGTTTCTCTGTTATTCGCCTGTCTCACGTTAAAAAAACACCCGGTATATCAAATGTAATCGATACATATTTTACATTATATGTCTCACCTATTTAAGATATTTTTTCTCAATTTTACCCTTCTCCTCTATGTGGGCGGTTACCCCGTGTGACTACGGTGCCCCGTATTGGAAACATGCCTCCTGGTGTAAAAACTACAATATATGAAACAAACAAAAGACAATTTTATGAAAATGTGCGTATTACAAAATGTAAAATTTTCAAAAATTTTCCTGCAAGTTTTAATTGTAATGCCAAAATATGTTTTCTAATGCTTTTATTCAGAAACTGTTTGAAAATTTTGCAAAGTGGTAGGTACTTGACATTTTTAACAAATTCTCACAAAATTTTTGTTCATTTTAAACCTGATTTTGGTTACGTACTCATTGTAAATTAGAAATCTGATGATTGCAAATAAAAGTTAAATAAATTCTTTATTCTTTTCTTCTTTATCGTACTTTTTAAATGTAAAGAAGGGTTACTATTTGTTAGAATTTGAGGACAAGACCGTAGAATTTATAGTTTATTTTTAACATCAAAATAAGTTTTTTCACAACTTTAACGAAGCTAATGAATTTTAAAAAATAAGGCAGAAATATATCTAAACCTATAATATTTTTTATTCAATAGTATTGTATTATAATATAAAATCTTATTAGTTTCTTTTAAATAAATTAAAAAATTAATTAATTGTTTGCTTGCCGGTCTGATTTTGCTACTCCCATTTGTCACCTCAGCTTCAAGTTCCTTCTGTGTTTGCTTATACTCGTGTCTCTCATCACTGAATTTAGAGTCTAAAATAAGAA
This sequence comes from Adinopsis sp. GC000173, assembly GCA_030264715.1. Lineage (NCBI taxonomy): Eukaryota > Metazoa > Arthropoda > Insecta > Coleoptera > Staphylinidae > Adinopsis > Adinopsis sp. GC000173. Next base: position 31,341 of record JARJDW010019451.1, on the reverse strand, counting down.
TCAATTTACTATTAATAAAATCAATCCAAACAATAAAAGATAGTAACTTACCATCATTATTCTTTTCAAAAACCCTTTAGCTGCGGCTGTTGTCAATAGACAACAGAACAAAACTTTCGTGAGGTACGGGTGTTGTCAATAGATAATTTGATGATTTTCTATGGAAACGGGTATTGCTTATTCACCATTCTATTTTCTGTGTATGTTTTATCAATCTCAAGTATGTTTCAGTTACAAACCAGATATAATCTTGCGAAGTTTATTATTTTTATTGAAGTTTTGTTACAAAACAGGTAGGAAACAGGGGCGTTTTTGCGTAATCAGTATCAGACTATCAAAAAACACTTGTACATATTTATTTTAGTTCCTAGAGCAGTGGTTCTCAAAGCGGGTGCCGCAAGGACGCCAAAAGGGTGCCGCAAAATTTTTTAAGGGCGCAGTAAAATAAGTAATAGTTTGCGTAGCAACCCAAAATTAATAATTTAACTAATCATTTATCGAAATAAACACTTCGTACAGAGTACATCACTCTCTTATATATATATATATATATATGTTAAGGGAGGGTGTTGTTCGTTAATTTACAAAATTCCCCAAACTTTTTATTAGACATGCGTTCCACGCAATGATGCAATAAAATAAAAGTGCAATAAATATAAACTAGTTTAAGTCCATAATAATAAATTACACATTTTCAAGAAATATGTGAGTCCAGTTTACTCCAATAAAAATTTTTGAAATAAACAAAATGATCTGCAGGTAGATAGGTATGGTGCATATTGGATGGACAACAATAATATGAACATTCATAATTCATTACATTCGTATTTGAAGTATTTTCTATTAATTTCAATTTGGTAAAAAAGTTCTTTACTTTATTATTTTTTAGAAACTTATTAGAGTTATTCCAAAACTACTGTAACACCACTTATCTTCATCATCATTCAACCCTCAAGGTTTAATTTCTAGAAATAAAAATTAAATCACCTGCGGGTATAAAGCCAATGTTAATTAACTCATATTTTCATTCTGCAATAGGTTTATATCTCAAAAACTGTCCATTAAAATGTTATGCACCATGGAGGACTTTGATCGGGCTGTCACCAACTGTAACATATTACAATCTCACAAGTTTTCAGTGAGGTCCAAAATCCCTACTGCTTTGTGCAGTAGGTGACTTTGAAGGTCTATATCTCAAAAACTGTCCATTAAAATGTTATGCACCATGGAGGACTTTGATCGGGCTGTCACCAACTGTAACATATTATAATCTCACAAGTTTTCAGTGAGGTCCAAAACCGCTACTGCTTTGTGCAGTTGGTGACTTTGAAGGTCTATATTTCAAAAACTGTCCATTTAAATGTTATGTACCATAGAGGACTTTGATCGGGCTGTCTCAAACTGTAACATATTACAATCTCACAAGTTTTCAGTGAGGTCCAAAATCCCTTCTGCTTTGTGCAGTTGGTGATTTTGATGGTCTATATCTCAAAAACTGTCCATTTAAAAATTTTTTGACCGGGGGAACTTTTGTTTAGGAGGTCATATACTATGACATATCAAAAATTCAGAAAATTTCAGTGAGGTCCAAAATTACAATGTTTTGTGCGGGGTCCTTAGCAAAAAAAGTTTTATAACCCAGAATAATTTGTGGGAATTTCCGGGCGTTCATTTTCAATCAACGCTTCCCTAGAATCAAACTTTCTTAAGATATTTGTGCCAAAAATGGTATTCAGTGTAGACTGAAAATACTATAATATATAAAATATAAATGTTTTTATTAATTTCTGCCTACAATTTAATTTATAACATCGACGATAATGATTAATAATATAATTATAATGCTTTATTTTTCTGTTATTGTACACATTGTAATGATTTCAGATAAATTAGCAAAAAAGTTTTGAAACACAAAATAATTTGTAGGAATTTCCGAACGTTCACTTTCAATCAATGCTCCCCTACAGTCAAACTTTCTTAAGATATTTGTGCCAAAAATTGGTATTCAGTATATACTAATAATACCATATATGTAAATGATTTTACTAAATTTTGCCTACAATTTAATATATTACATCAACGATTGCGATTAATAACATAATTTTAACTCTTTTCGGACGAATGCTTGTTTTTATGTTATCGTACACATTGTATGATTTAGGATAAATTAGTAAAAAAAGTTTTGTAACACAAGATAATTTGTAGGAATTTTCGGGGGTTCACTTTCAATCAACGCTCCCCTACAATCAAACATTCTTAAGATATTTGCGGTTTATACATTCTGGATATTAACGAAAACTTTTCTGCAATCCCAGATTTAGAAATATAATGTTTATTAAAGCACAGGAACGCAATCAATATTATTTAAATTATTTATTTTTAAATTATTGTAGAAGTAGTTATTTACTCAAATTCACAACCTATCCTTGAACCGGGCTTATGCAATGTAGATATTGGTAAAAAAATTAAACCTTATTGATGTAGAGTGCAATAATAATCTTGTTTAAATTTTCACAACGCTATAGGGGAGAAAGGTAGTCACGTCACATACTCACATACCTGATTCCACTGATTTCAAACAATGTTTTGTCATGTGTTAAAAGCCATCAAATGCATAACAATTCTAGAGCTTATTTAGTAAAGCAAATCAGAATCAGTAACAGTTTTTTTTTGAAAAACCAATTAACCTAAGCTTAATTGGAAAGAGGTCATAGTGTTCTTCTCAATTAAAATAAGTCAATGTTTTTAGTAAGATTCATAATCAACGCTTATGTTTATACATCACAATTTCTATTTCCCACTTGGAAATTACAAAAAACGTTTCTAGAAGCGTTTTGATTGATTTAAAAATATGTTTATTTGTAGTACTAAGATTCGTAATTAATGCATAAATTGGTTTTACAGTAAAATATCAAATTTAAATCAATACATTCAAAGTTTTAAATACATTTCTGGTTTATACGGTGTGGATTTTGCCAAAAACATTGTCAAGTTGTTTTTGCAGATTAGGAAATATAGTTTTTATTATTTCACATCTAATATTAAAATATATTAACAATATTGTTTAAACTATCACGATGCTATTCTCATGAATTATTTATTAATATTCATAATATAGGTATCAAAATTTCCATTTCAATTAAAGCACTTCCATAATCAAAGTTCTTTAAGACACTTGTGGCTCACTCAATTGAGGAAAACTTTCCAAGAATGACTTCCGTAAATTTAAAAATATAATTTTTGGCATGTACGCTTATTAAATAATATATAAAGCAATATTCTTGGTTATGTTGATGTTCTTTTATTTGCATATTGCTGACTGCACTTTTGCTTTTTGACATTTTCAAATCTGTAGTCTATAAACATTACAACATATTTTTATGCAAAATTTACATGTAAGTTTAAGCTCCCCACTCATCAAGTTACATGTAAATTTTGTATAAAAATATGTTGTACCTAATGTTTATATATTTACTACAGCTTTGAAAGGCGAAACTGCAGTCAGTAATACGGATATAAAAGAACATAAAACTAAACCAAAAATTATTCCTTTATTAAATGTTAAAGTGTATTATTTTAAAGCTGAATTTTGCTTGCAGTTATTTCATAAATTATTTATTTTATGAAACGTCCGATATATTTTGTTTATTCGTTTAAGAATTTATGAAAATGTAAGTTTGTATTTTAATTAGTATTATTTATTCCTATTTTCCAGTTTGTTATACTCATTAAAAATAATTAAATGAAACAGCACCTTTTAAAAATAGGATTTAATCATTAGAAACGGAGCTTTTCACTAAAATTCATTTTAATTATTAACGGCATTATTGTAAAAAAATGTTTTAAAATGAAAAAAATGAAAAACCTTTTTTGTTTGGTAATTTAATAGCGGCACCATACAACGATATCCTTTACGTAATTTCCAAGTTTTTGTTAACTACTCTTTTTTACTCTATATATAATGTAAAGAGCGAGCGTTTTATTGAAAGCGTAAGTGTAAATGCGCGCGAAATCTTGCCCGGATTGAGGAATTGAGGGCGCAAATAGACCGCCGCTGCACTTCATGCCGGCACAGTCACCTCCTCTGCCTTTTTGCCTTTTTCGAATAAAAAAAGAAAAGTTTTTATTAGCTATTAACACCTTGCGCAATGTAACACCAACACAAGAGCTCACGAAGCGGTCTTAAAGGCATTTTATTGATCCTGCCAATATTATAGTAATTGCAGCAGTGTAAGGGTTTTGCCAGTTAATCTTCTTCACTTCACTTAATGCTCACGATTGTAATTGTTTGTGTGGGATAGAAAATACTGATTTTTCTTGCAGCGAATACAAGATAACTCAAAATTTTTGTTTCGTAATTTTTCTAATAGTTTTGTTAGTTTGGACCTTCTTAAATCGGATAAAGAAGCATCTTCTTCACCCCATTTAATGCTTACGATTGTAATTGTTTGTGTGTGATAGGAAACACTAATTTTTCTTGCTGCGAATACAAGACAAATCAAATTTTTTGTTTCGTAATGTTTCTAATGGTTTTGTCAGTTTGGACCTCTTTAAATCGGATAAAGAAGCATCTTCTTCACTCCACTTAATACTCACGATTGTAATTGTTTGTGTGTGATAGGAAACACTGATTTTTCTTGCTGGGAATACAATACAACTCAAAATTTTTGTTTCGCATTTTTTCTGAAAGTTTTGTCAATTCGGAGAAGTAAACAAAACAATTTAAGGTAGGTCAATCCTGCAATTTGCAATTTTTGATTCAAATGCGAGTTGTTCAATTTAAATTCAAATTTCGTTGGAATATACACGTCTTTTCAGAACTTTTATCGTTATGTGAGTTTTAACGCTATATGATACAGTTTTTTCAAGTGCCTATCATGAACATCCAATAAATGCTACATTAAAAGATAGAGAAATTTTAACTATTTCTTAACTTTAAATTCTTAGTATGTTTATTTTTGTATTTATCTCTTAAGAATAGTTCATTTTAGTTACTTCAAAATGCAACAGCGTTGTTACTACATAAATGGGTAACCCGATTAGTAAACCACCACTCTATCTTAAGGATGATGCTCTTAAACAGCGGTCGACAACCGGTAGTCCGTGAAATAATTTTGGTGGTCCTTAAAGACTTTTATTTAGATTTTGTCCTTAATGTTTTTTTTTAATAATTAAATAGAAAAGCGATATAAAGTGTGTAATATCTAATTTGGGATTGCTCTCTAACAAAATAACATGAAAACGGGTGACAAAATGATAGCTGCTACAAAATTAAACAGTTGCTCTAATAATTTATTTAAACAAATATAAAAAATTATAAATAAATAACGTATTTGGTAATCTAAGTTGTCAAAAAGGTTCTCGGCTGCTGCTCCAGAATAAACGATGAAACATGTTCACCAAAGATTTCAGTTCTTGAACAATTCTTCAAATATTTTTATTTATTTTATTAGATATTTAATTATATTGTACCTTTAAATTGTACGATATAACCTATAAGAGAGTCCAATAAATTATCGAAACAAATAAATACGATTATCCTACATAAAACATAGATAGATGCAACCGATAATTTTTGTTTTGTGTTATAAATTATCATGAATTTTTACAGCGCACATATTTTTTGTTCGCACAAATAAATAGATTGTGTTAATGCTGAAAAAGTTGAAAGGGCGTTCAAGTGAAAAATGAGATATGAAAATCGTTTAAGCTAACAGAATAATTCTTTCCAATATCTATCTATTGGGTTTCGAATAAAATATGAAATGCATTTAATAATTGTGCCAGTCTGTAAAAAATGATTTAATATGACATAGATAATAAACTTGTTGAATTTACGTTCATATTGCCAAAAAATATGTCAGTATCTAGATAATAAGTTTTGTTGATGGTCAAGAGTTTAATAAATACGAATTGACCATAAATTAATTCATTATTAGTGAACTTGACCTGGTTTTTTAAATAATAATAATATTTTTAAATTTGTTTCAATGTTGTTGTGTTGATAATTTTACAAAGATACAGTTAAATTTGATAGCGTTTTATTTATAAGTAATTCTTTGTAAATTATTAGATATATAAGTACCATATAAATAAAGTATTTTGATTCAGTAAATTATACATACATATTGATTACTTATATATACAGTGCCTATAGTTCAAATGTATATATGTGCAATTACGCTCTTAAGAAATAACATTTACAAAATATTATCAATTTTAAGTGTCCAAAATTATTTTCAGCATCTCCTTGCGTTTCTTAAGGCTAAAATTTTTGATAAATTATTTCTTTCTGATTTTTCCTTGATCTCTCAGCATTTTCTATCAAATTTTTTTATCAACTTTAAACACCATTGCCCTAAAATGAGGAAGAATTGCTTTCGTCTTGTTTTCCAACAATTTTGATATAAATCCATTTTGGGACACTAAAAATTATCAGAAAATTAGAAGTCTTTAATCTTTGAGCGCCTATATGCGCCGCCTCTGTTTCCTATGTACACATTTATATAAAACGCACTGTATATGTATAATATAGAGAGATTATAATATGCTTAGCGCAATATACCTATAATAATAAAGTATTTTTTTATATTTATGTCATGGAAACATATAAGGGGAATAGATTTTTTACTTTATATTATAGGAGTATTTTATATATATATAGATTTTTAGATTACATGCGTATACTATTTTGTCACATTTGTTTCGCTTACTTACTATGTATCGGGTTGACAACTAAGTAGGTAATCACCGATTTGTTCCATGAAAAAAGTTTTTCTTTTTAATGGAAAAAACTTTAATCTATTAAGTATTTTCCATTTTGTTCGATGACCTTTTGTCTTCTTTCTGATGATAATTTTGATTATTGATTAACGTTGGTCATCTTTAAGAGAAAAATCTCCAGAACGGATTTTACAAACCAATTTTGGCATTACCTTTTTTAAGAGTTTCATCACTATACACGTTACGTAACTTTTTGGTGGCTTGCACTGCGTTCTTTCCTTTACAGAAAGCATAAAGCAAAACATAGCTAAAATGTTAGTTTTTGCACTCCATATTATTAGGTGATTCCATAAGTTCGCGACCGATTTGCGCGCTGTCAGAAATATTCCTTTTTGACTGTGCTGTTATCAATTTTATAATCATATTATTTACTAAGAGTGAACTACAGGTCCAGTGAGTTAAAATAAGCTTAAAAAAAGTTGTCTTAAATTAAGTTGTGTGAATGGGAGTGAAAAGCATTTATAACTAAAATCGCTAATTACTTAGTTACCAACCCAATATATACTGAATATTGCTTTCGAATATTTTATGCAAGAATATATCATTGTCGTATTTGCATCAAATTACTTCTGGTACTAAGAACCAAATTTTAGTTACTTTGCAACTTTATTCATTCAATCGATACTATACTATATATCGTACTTAAATTGCTTATGCAATTGTTTTGATTGATTGTTTTTCTAAACAAATTAAATTGAATTAAAATTTATCGTCGTGTACATACGCGCGCATACGATACCTAACTAACAAATTGCAAACTTTATTTAATGAAGTTGTTAGCATATAATTACGATTTGCGGTTTTTGGGTTTCGCACAACTTTATATATTATATTATGCAGACAGCTGACGGTTGGTTTTATTATTCAATAACACTCACTCACGTAAAATCTATTCTATATTCACCGATTACATACGTTTATACCTACGTTTATTTTTTAGATTTAGTATCTTATAATAAGGCTAGAATTTATGGAAATTATTCCTAACAGATATACCATAAAACACAAAATAATTATCATTCATTTTAACGCATGATGCCGTCTTCAAAGTGGACTCTTTCTTAAATAATATAGTTACATGAACAAATAAAATTCTATAGTCTAAACTTATTTTTAAACCTATTTTTCTGAATCAAATTTAGTACTCGTCACTAATTCTTTCTTCACCGTTTATTGGCTGAAGGCGAATGTTTCAAAGTACTAATTTCTGTTTTAAAGAAAGAAAAAAGACAGTCCGTGCCGTATCTGACAAATACGGTGATTGTTCTATAATATTGGTTAAGTATTTAACCAGAAATTTGGTTAAATTCTCGATACTTATTTGACAGAATGTATAGGAGGAAAGGGCAATAGTACTCTAAGAAAATATTTAGTTTATTCTAAATGCATTTTGGATTGATTCAGAATTTTCACTTCGTTTTTCCAAATTGCTGCTCACTAGTTCGGAACTAATATTGAACTAAAAAATAGTGTCATTTTGAAGGTAGATACCATTTTCGAACAGTTCTCATGTAACTTTCACATTATGACACAGTATAATTAAGATACAGTAGTTCACGTGCTAATTCAATGCTTTCACTAATGAATCATTATATTTTATAAGCACGGGTTCCTCCTGAGATCATTCCAACTCACGTGGTTACAAACTACTATCCGAATCAATTTGTTGTTTACGTACGAGCTCGATTTGAAAATGTATTAATTCTGAATAAGTTTAGAACTGCGATTGGAAATGAATCTATTAAGTTCATCCCAAATCAACACTGAAGAAGTTTGTTTTCTAAATAATTCAATAAATACATTCCCAACGCATTTTAAATTGATTCGGAATTTTTAGTTCTCCATTCCAAATTTCCGCTCACATGTTCTGAATTGGTGCTGAATTAAAAATCAGGCGCACTTGTCAGGTAAGTGTCATTCTAGAATTAATATTGCATAGCTCTCGTATTATAACACGATATAATATAAATAACGTAATTCACGTGCTAATTTAACGCTTTCACTAAAGAATCACTATATTCTATAAGCACAGGTTTTTGAGATCATTCCAACTTACGTAGTTACAAGCTACTACGCGTATCACGTCGGTGTTTACGGACGAGTTCGGCTTGGAACTAAGTTAATTTTGAATTATTTCAGAACAGCGATTGGAAATGGACCTATGAAGTTCATCCTAAATCAACACTGAACTATGTCACCTTATTCAATAAATACATTCCAAACGCATTGTAAATGGATTTGAAATTTTTAGTTTTCTCTTCCAAATTACAGCTCGCTCGCAAATTCTAAATTGATACTGAACTGAAAATTATTTCCACACTCTAATATAGATAGCTTGATTCACGAGTTAATTGAATGCCTTTATTATATAATAGAATCCGTTTTTTTAAAGCGTGGATTCCTGGAACCATTCCAACTTACTCGGTTACGAACTAACTAGGAAATACCTATATGAATCAATTTGATTTTTATGTATACCAGTTTAGGTCGGAGTCGAACTCATTCTGAATTACAATAGTTCAGAACTACGACTGACATATATGTAATGCAAATACCGTAATCATTAATACTTAAGTGCCTGCATTAACAGCTTAACATTCCTTCATGTATATCAAGAAATACCTTTCATTATTATTATTTTGAACAAATAAAAATATTTTGAAAATAAATTAAACGAGCTGTATAGCCAATATAGTTTAAAATCACGCTTTGTACATATTAAGACAAATAAAATCTCTTCAAATTAATAACTTTCAGCAAAGCTAGTGTCAATTGCCTGAAATTGTGCCGTTGCCGACTGGGATAATTTACATTTAATGTGTAGCGATTAAAATTCAGAGGATCAGTTACATAAAAATTAATTAACGCAGAGTTCAATTAATAATGCTCACGCGCCGACGGATCGGTCTTCTGCAAAGTTACGGATAACACCACTGTTTATTATTGAATTTTATCTAAAATATTAAATAATAAAGCATCGTTTTAATAAAGGCAAATATAAACTAAGATATTGCAAATGAGGTTAAAAATAAAACTCTTTAAAAGACCTTATCATTTTATTAGTAAATATTCAGTTAAAATAAATTTCTTGATTTTTCCTTTTACGAATAATTATTAATATCAATATGATAATAGTACGTGGGTGCCCCGAAAAGTTTCTAGCTTTTTGAGTAATTTTTAGTGCAACCCCACATTAGTTTTAGCATCACCACGTCCCGCTTAAACCAAAACCTTTTTATGGATTTTTCTTTGCGTGGAAATTTTTGCAACATTCTTCTTTGATTTTGGCATTTTCCATCTAAATATTTAAGTAAAAGTCGCAAAAAATTCCCCCAAAAAAAATCCAAAAAAATTTTGGTTTAAGTGGACGTGGTTGCTTAAAAGTAATGTGGGACTGCACTAAAAATTACTAGTAAAGCTAGAAATATTTCGGACAACCCACGTATGTATCTATTTAAAAAGAACGCTTGGGGAGGAACCATCTATTTTGCCTAAAATGTATGTAAATGTTTGTTTGTAAAAACCGAATAATTTTTCAATTACTTCATGGATTTCTTGCAAATTTTGACAGAGTATTCATTAGTCATCATTAAATTAATCTATTGTAAATAATTAATTAAATCAATGTCTTTAGTTTTGTTAGCAATGTGAAGACATGTTTCTTTATTACTTTTTTTGCGTTTCAGTAATAATTTTATAACGTTCAATATTTTTTTCGACAGCAAAATGTAATTAAGATATATTGTAACCAATTGTGAGAGACATATCAAGATCTTTATGATCATTGAACATTTTTGCAATATCTGTTAATTTTTCGTCAGCAGGCGTACAATGAAATAGGGCAAGTTGATTCCCATTTAAAATATTGCAATCGCAGCCTGCATCCAATAATAATGTTACGATTTCGCGGAATTTTATTGAAAAGCGTAATGCAAATCAGTTTGTTTGTATAAGTTTTTTCATATCAGTGTATATTTTAAAAAGAGTGCGTTCATTATTAATTGTAATCCAATTTTTTTTCTTGTAAATTGTTTAATTAAATAACAAATTTAATACAAAATTCTAGGCTTAATAGCGAATGCAACCAATAGTTTTGTATGCTTTAAGTCATTTAGTGAAAAACAGTATTTTTTCTGTCAATCATTATTGAACGCACTGTATTACAACCTTTTTATGATTAACTGCCACTTCATCATTAGCTCTCATATCAACAACCATATCAACTTTGTCAATTTTAATAATTTCATTATATGTATAGGTAGGTCACTTTGAAAAGTGATATGAGATTATTACTACAAATAAGAAAATAATTAATAATTAACTTTTGAGCTATATACTGTAAAAATTTTAAAGCTCTCGCTATTTGTTAAGTTGCAAAAATCTACACGAACGTTCAAAATGACTGTGAGACAATGCAACGAGCTAATAAAACTGTACTCTAGTAAAATTGAAACACCGTAACGTAACATAATGAAAAAATATTGTTTGCATTTGGTGCATAAAACTTAAAATTTTGCATTCTCATACAATTAAAACATGTATTATTTTAAAAAACTGTCTACAATTACAAATATGTATATTTATTAAAGCTATATAAACCATACTACAATATAAACATTCTTAATGAATTAAATTTACTTTGACGTGCGCATTGACGCAAATTTTCATAGCAGATCAGAAGGTTGATATTAATCTGTTATTATAGGGCTTCATCACAGTATATCATATGTGTAGTTTAGGAGAAGTCTAGACGACGCAATATTCTAATTAAATAAAATAATAACATCGCTTACCAATAATGCGTTTATTGTATCGTAACTGACTAGACTAGAAAGAGAGTTATTTACAAAATACTGCAGATAATAGTTGGGGATGGATGAAAACCCAGAAAATCGGGAAATACCTAAATATCACGCTGTAAAACACAAAAACGGCTTAAGGACACTTAACCCTTTGCACTTCACTGTCGCCATATAAGCGACATTTAGGTTCTGACTTTAGGCTCGCATATTGAGTAACAACGAGATTCTAAGTTTGACAACTGTACTGATCTACCTTCATAGAGATGCCTTTTACTAGCAGTGACTATTTTCAGCCCTTTTTGGCCAGAAAAAGGGGTGTTTCAGGGAGCAAAATAGGCATTTTTACGTAAATTACGTAATTTTTAGGTAAATATGCCTCTTGCAAAAGTGCAAAAACCTAAAAAATAAATAATTAAAAATTCTTCTATTAAGCATGATAATGATATTTCACATACAATACAATGTAAAATGTTGATTCCCTAAGCATTAATATTTGTATATACTATATACCATATATGTATTCCTACATATTATATTTCTCTATGTGTTTAAAGCAGGTTGTAGTTTTACCTATTTGCAAATGCATATACAAAATTACATGATGCTTGTTCCGTATTATGGATTATTAATGCATTTATTATTCCGAGCTTTTAACTTTCCGCATATACAGGCGCACGTACAATAATTAAATTATGCATTTTTCTCATTGATTAACGTTGATTATTATTATTGTTTGATGGATTTAAAGGCTTTTGCTGAAGGTTTTGTATGAAATTCATACTCGTTTTAATTTATTTAATATATACGGGTTTAATTATCTTTTTGTGTGTCCACTATTATATGTAGTCATTATCAAACATACATTAGACATCATCTATTTAGTTTTAAAGATAAATGTCCAACAAAAGTAATTTAATTCATTTAGTTTCTACGAAAAAAGTCAATTATGCTATTGTATTTATGTAAAAATTAGGTGATATAAAGACAAACGCAACAAAAATATCTATTTTTGTTAATTAAAATATGTAATGAACAAATAAAAAATATAGTCCGAAGTACACTTGGTATCATATTAATTTAAAAAAATCAGAACTACAATACTTTTGAATTTATCTACTAACTTACAAATTACAGTAACACAAATTGCAATAATACTATAAAATATAGTGTTTTCTTAATAAATATAACAAATAATATAGAATTAGTTGATATGTCATAGTCATTGAAAAATTTAATCAAAAATATACACTTAGTTTTTGTTTACAATATTTGGATACGTTTAGTGAAGTAATTTGTACTTCGGTTGTCAAAATCGGTTCTCAACTAGAACTTGATTTACAAATACTCAATTAATTCATCATCAATGTTGAACGAAAGATAACTAAAATTTGAAAGTAATTGAAATCTTAAAATAGTAGCCGGTATTGAAAAAAAGTCTTTTCAATCTAATTTAATCTCTATTTTATGGAGGTAAAAATTATGATGTAGAAGTATTAATATCCAGGCGTAACAACAACAACTTGGTTAAAATTTCTTTCTGTTTTTATTCCAAATCTATGTGAGTATTGAAGTGCTACATTGTAAGAAAGTATAAAAAGTGACAATTTCATGTGAATTTCCAATTCGTCAACAAAATATATTTATTTTTAATTAAAATGTGGTTTGGAAGATAAAATGCGTAGATAATAAATTTAGGAAACGTAGGTAGTTATACAGTATATGCATGAAAGTTGGAATAAAATCACACATTATTAGTTGCGTCTACCAGATAGACAATCTGTTGGTGCGTTGCTGCTTCTGCTGAACACTTTTAGTGCTTGCAATTATATGTCTCATTAGGTAGTAAAAGGCTAATGACTGATGCGGCTGATACTCAAAAGATAAATAATATATATATAAGTAACCTCCTATAGTGCACTTCATCGCTAGTAATACACATGTAATTCTAATCTGTGCGGTCCACGCGAATTGATTTTTCACTTTTTTTGTTGGTTTTTTATGTTACTTTTAGCAAGGATTGGAAATATATATCTTTCAAAGCGATGACGTGAACTATAAGAACTTACATTTTACTTATTGCACGCGATAGAAATCGTGCAGTGTGAAAGAAGACCAAGAACTAAAGGAGGTAACATTTAAACATGAAAGGATTTTTTAAATTATTGTAGGGGAGAAATGCCAAATATCTGATTTTTTTAATTGAATAAAAAATATGGTAGCCACTTTAAAAGAAATCCTCACAACATTTATTTCTTAATATTAGTTGTTTGATAAAATACATAAATTATAACATTCAACAAGGAAGATATTGGAGGATCCGAAATTAGGAAACCATCCGATAATCAGCAACTCTCCCCTACTTATATATAAATTATTATGTCAAATCACTTTGTTTATTTAACTAGCAATAAATAAACTATCTACAGTTTAAAATGCAGACAGTTGATTTTAGTTTTAAATAATAAAGTAATCTTTAATTATTGATAATATAATTAATTTAAGCTATTTTCCAATTGGTGTAGCTTGTACACACTGATTTAGTAATGTACACTAATCGTAAGTAAAAATAATAGTATGCCATAAGTGAAACAAAGCAGATTATTTAATTTAGTAGAGCATTTGTGGTGATGAATAAATATGTGGCGGTTATCTATGTGATGATGAGTATGCGTGATACACAGAGGTAATGATGATCTATGTGCATGATGGATCTGCGATGAAGAAATGAAAGACACGAAGTGTATTTATCCCATATATAATATATTAAATACCTACCTAAACACGAGATAAATGTTTTAAACGACTTGCGTTATTATTTTCTTAAGTTTAAGGAAAATGATATTCTATTTGCATTTATGTATGTAATATTTTTAGTAGATTTTCTAAAGGATTAAACTGCAAGTTCATTGTAACGCTAAATGTGTTAAATGGATGAAAACTAGGCCAATGATATTTGTTATATATGAAGTAAAATGTATTTCAAGAATTTTGTACCACATTTTAAGATTAAAATTACGGTTTTTTTACCTATTTACACCTTGTTAACATGTAGAATTGTAATGGGATTTATGTTGTGAAACACTTTAATATTTAAAAGAAACTCTTCTGTATTCTGTATGATGTACAGTCGAAACAAATCGGAGAGTCTGAAAATAAGTAGTGAAAAATCCTACCTAAACACCAGGTAAATGTTTCAAACGACTTGCGTTATTATTTTCTTAAGTTTAAGGAAAATGATATTCTATTTGCATTTATGTATGTTTATAATATTTTTAGTTAATTTTCTAAAGGATTTAACTGCAAGTGCATTGTAACGCTAAACGTGTTAAATGGATGAAAACTATGGCAAATGATGTTTGTTATGTACAAAGTATAATATGTTGTTGTTATTCACGAATTTAAATTGAGAAATTTTAGTGTTAATTTCTAATTGATTACAAACGCAATCAAGCGAAATCACTTAATAATGGACGGCTTAATCAGTTTTCCACCCCGTTGAATCAACTTGCATTATTAATGAATTATTTTTGACTATACATATTTTAGCTAAAACCAAATCATTTATGCCCAAAAATACTTTTAGTACAATGAAACAAGCTGTTGTTAGATCAAAATAATTCCAGTATCAAGCAATTTTTAAGCTGCTACGCTACTAAAAGTAAAAACATAGTTGTTTAAATGATTTTAGAAAATTATTGATAGAAACACAAGATATACTTTACAAATATATTATATTTATATCAATATCAATATTTCAACCTTTCGATCATTACAGGAATGAAGTATCCTAAAGTATATAATATACAGCCGCTACCACAAGAATCCGATCACCTGAAAGCGAAATTGACCCTAAGCGAATAAACACCGCCAACTACGAATATCTAGTAATTAATTAGTAGTATGCATTGCAGTGTGCCTTATTTCAATGGTACAACGTCAACTACGACTCTCTAAGTACACATTTACGCGTATTCTATAAGGCGGCAAGTTTGAAAAGCGATCGGATTCTTGTGGTAGCGAGTGTATTTGTGAACTATACCTTGTGTTTCCATAAATAATTTTTTGAAATCAACATGGCCCACCAAGAGAATGCAACGAACTTCTTACATTTTTTTACAAAAAAGTCTATTGATTCAGTTAAATACATAATATTGTAACAAACATAAATAAAGCAATGTTATAATTTTAAACTCTGATTATCAATACTTGTGTTAAATTCCAAATATCAATATTGAAGTGTGCAATTTGGCAAAATATTTGATTATTAAATCAAAAGAGTTTAAAGCATGGCACGGGCAAACAAAACAAAACTGAAAATATTGTAACAAATGTAACAAATGTAATCAATTCGACGCAAAATGGGATTGGAAAATAACTGGAATAATCGGTTGTTCTGAAACTTTTATATATTCATCTTGTTTATACGAAAATTTCATCTTCTTTATTCACAGATAACATTGTTATGCATAATATATTATTTATATATGTACAAGTACATATATTCTTTGAAATGTATGCTACAGGCAAACTATAGTTATGATCAGAATTTTAAGCATTGTATATCTACGTGTAATATATTTTTTGTGCATTTCTTAAATTATAAATTTTAATATTCTATTTGGATCAATATAGTTAAAATGTTGATTAAATTATTAAAGTATTTATTACATATAATCAGTATGTAAGGCAATATCATTAGACAACTGCCAGCAGGTAAAAAATTAAACAGTACATCTTTTACTCTCTATTCGATAAATTTTACTGTTTCTACTGTTTTTTATTCTTTATTCGATGAATTTTATTCGTTTTTACTTTTTTATTTGATGGGTCAGAAAGTGGTATAAATCCAGTTTTGTTATGAGATTTTTTGAACAATTTAAAAAATACATAAAATATTCAATAATTCGTACAAATGATATTTATAATAGTCACTCATGATCTACTGGCCTTATTGACTTGTTTCGTTTATTATTTTGCTTTCTTAGAAAAAAATAAACATTAGCAGTTTTGGCGTATTTGCCGCTAGGGCTTTTTTGGATTGATGGGTGAAAAATGTATCCTTTTATTGATATAATAGGCTAAGGAAAACATAATAAAAGTCCAGTTTTAGTTGATTTCATAAAATAAAAGGTTTGTTATTTTGTTCAATTACGTATTATAATAAATAACGGTTAATAATTTCAACTAATGTAATGTTTCAATTATTTTATCATGATGTGAATCTAATTTATTAATAAATAATATAATGCACATATTGAAGTACCTAAATAATATTGTTTATTCTGAAATTATATATTAATTTTATTGTTGTTGGTAATATAAATTATAGTTACAATATCACCAGTAATTAAACTTTATCAGTAAACAAGTTTCAACAATAACACCAATAAGAAGATTTTTTCTGGTGGAATAATACACTTTTTATGTCAATATGTTGCACAAAAAAATAGTAGGATTATCTACATGGAGGTATATTATTAAGCAATAAATGTAATGAATTGGTTGCTTTAGTTATTTCATAAATATTGCTGTAATAGCCTCTTGGAAGGAAATACAACTGTCATTACATAGATAGAATAAAATTTATTTTTTTATGAATCAAATTTCATTTTTAAAATTCTTCTACACTGTAAAATGCCCGTTATTTAAAAAAATTGTAATTGTAGCTAAACTTGCCGTGTCCTCTTCGATAAGCCCACTCTGTAAATTTATTGAAGATTTTTGTTGGCGCATATTTGTAACTTTTCTTTGTAAGTCTTGGATAGGTGATGGCAGTTCAAAGCTATATTAGGTATAATTCTTGTGAAATAGCTATGATAACTGTTATTTCTGTTATGATCGTTGATATTATTAATCACATATTTCATACTTTTAAGAATATACATATAAATTGAAGAATATACAAAATTTGCTCTGCAATCTTCTCTATGGCTACTCTCTGCTGTTAGTCTAACCTCCCTTTTTTCAAGTTTTGAATATTTCTTTGCGTAGATTAGACTATTATACTACAATAGGATAAATGTGATTGAAAGCGAGCATAGTATATTTGAATTGGTACATTTTTAGATATAATATTTTTTTAGGTATTGGGTATTTATGAAAGTTTAAATATTTTTGTCGCATTTTCTAATATTTTTAAATATTTTAAGAAAAAATATAATTTCACTTAGAACTCATGTTTAAAAAAAAACTGCAGATTATAGTTACCTATAAATATTGTAATTATTAATGCCTGTACATATATATTTGTTACTTATATATATATATATATTGCAGTTACTTATATAAACTGATCCAATATACAAAATTTTTAAACAAAAATATTTTTTAAAAGATACCAAAATATTTTCATATTGCTAATATTTTATAAATTGCACACTGAATAATTTAAAAAAATTGTTTAATATCCTTAGATAAAAAATGCATAACTCATTTGCTACTTATAAATGAAAACAATTATTTTGTATTAATATTGTAGTTTTGTCAATATGTAATTGAAAATATTTGGCATTTGCAAGGATTTCAATTAAGGGCGTTTTTTAGATGTTCTACCTATAGGTGTTGAAGTTGTGTATGATATTGAATTAATATTGTAGGAATTATGGATTATAGATTATATAATTAAGTTATCCCTATCAATAATTTAATTATTATTGGGTGGTGCTTAAGGCTAAATAGGTAGTTAATATATCTGATCGGTAAACTATTTCAAAAATTGAAACATATTTGTTATCGAAAGTCAAACGCAATTATTATGATTAATGGTCTATGTAATATTAAACCGCAGTATAGGCACGAAGGAAGATGGAAATAATAATAGCGATTAAAGCGCACAATTGGCATGTGTTAATTTTACAGGTTTCATTTATAATTCGAATACATCCTAATAGTAGATCGATCGTTTGGTCAAAAGGGCGGTTATTTCATCTAAAAGCTGCTAAAGTTCAATTGTGCTCAATATTGGAAGATAGATATGAAGGTACACTGCAAGTTCAACAAGGCAATCAAACTCCCTGACAGATTTGACGAAGCGATGTTATTACAGCGCACAAACGAACTTTTTAATAAGACATATTGTAATGCTTATTTATCAATAATGGAAAATTAATCAACGCTTCGGGTTTAATTTAAATACACATNGATTTGACGAAGCGATGTTATTACAGCGCACAAACGAACTTTTTAATAAGACATATTGTAATGCTTATTTATCAATAATGGAAAATTAATCAACGCTTCGGGTTTAATTTAAATACACATTAATTAAGAGAAAATATATTTCAATTAACTTTTGATTGCTTTGCCAGAAATATTAATAATTAAATGTACACATAATTTTAAACTTTCTAATTTACATAATTATTCGAGGAGCAGATTGTAAATTCTTTTATGTCAATTATTAATTGATTCATTTTAATGTTTGAAATGTATTTCAGGAACTTTGTATTTTTACCCATTTTTACCTCTTCAAATAATCTAAATTTCTATTTATTATTATAACCTTATTTTTTAATAACAAAATACAGATCGTATCTAAAATGTAAATACGTGGGTGGTCCAAAAAGTTTCTAGTTTTTTTAATAATTTTTAGTGCAATTCCAAATTATTTTTTAGCACCACCACATCCACTTAAATTAATAATTTTTTATGGATTTTTCTTTGCGCGGATTTTTTTTCTTTGATCTTTGGCATTTCCCATCAAATGTTTTAATGATATTCATCAAACTTGATAGAAAATAGAGAAGAAGGAACGTTCTTCTTTATTTTGTCTTTAAATCTTTAAATATTTTGATAGAAAATGCTAAAATCAAAGCAGAAAGTTGCAAAAATTTCCTGCGCAAAGAAACATCCATCAAAAAATTCTTGGTTTGAGTGGTGCAAAAAAATAATTTGAGGCTGCACTAAAAATTACTCAAAAAGGCTAGAAACTTTTCGGGCCACACACGTAATTAATACATTTCATTTAGTGAGCTTTCTCTTTATCTCTTCAATGTACAGACAGTAGATTATCTACTATTAAGATTTGAATTTTATATAATTTGCATTGATGAATAGAGGAATTTATCAAATTGCAAACTGCTACTTTGATGCGCTTCGTATTCTATGGAAAATATATTTTTCTTTCAATAGAATTTTGCCTTTCATATATGCAGTAGAAACATGCTCTGTAATTTAAAGCATCGTTTGCTTCATAAAGTAAATGAGGAACTGTGCATCATTAAATATGATTACAAAATATCAAATTGTATTGTAAGTAACATATTTTTTGTAATAATAATTGTAAAATAATTACAATATTAAGTTTTTTTATGACCATGTAGTTTTGAAACAATAGGAAGTATATAAATTGATTTAAATTTTGTTTTGTTTTCAGACGTAGAAAATCCATTATATTAATATATCAGATTGTCGACACAGTAAGTACCAAACATATTTTTTTATTGTTTTAATTAAAGTACATATTCTTAAACCACGAGACGAGGAGGATTTTAAAAATTCAAATATTTTTTATAAATACGTCGACGTAAGCGAAGAATCAACTTTATTGAATTTATTGAGTCGTTATTATGATCATCAACAGAACTGCAACACAAAGAGTAATAATATATGTGAAGCAACATTAATTTACACAAATAATTATATACCTAAGTATAAATAACTTGAATATAGAGTCATTTATAACTTATACCTTAAATACGTACATGGCAAAGAACAGTATTTAAGTTATTGAGTTGGAAATGTGGCCATCAACATGACTACAACACAAAGAGTAATAATATATGTGAAATGAAATTAATTTACCCAAATAATTCATTAAAAAAGTTATATAAGTGTCAATAACTTACCAATTATAAAAATAGAGTCAACTATACCTAGACTTTAAATACGTACATGACAAACAACAGTATTTATTTTATTGAGTTGTGATTGCGGCTATCATAAGGACTACTACACAGAGAGCAACAATATATGTGAAACAAAATTAATGAACGCAAATAATTCATTGAAATAGTTAAAAATTATATAAGCGTAAATAACTTATTAATTATAAAAATAGACTCAACTATATAAGTACATTAAATATGTACATGGCAACTATTTGTTCTTGAAAATATGTACTAACAATTACGGTTATACAAGCGTAGTTAACTTAAAATGCCTTATATTGATAAATATCTTATTTGCGAACAGTAAAAATTGTTGTAAGTATAATAAGAGTGTTATAAAACGTATGAAAACAAAATAAGCTGTTTAAAAATAACTTAATTAAAGAAACAAAGTCAAAATTCTCCGCGTGAATTTTTTCAATATTATTACTATTAAAATTTAAAACTTTTGTTTAAATAGTTTATTTTAAATGATGAACAGTTAATACAGAAATTAAAATATTTTTTTATATTAAGATGTGCAAAATCCATTATATGTATACATAGAGGAACTTTTCACGCGAAAAAGTGGAATTTGAAACAAGTTGTTCCAGGAATGATGCGCGTTATTTTCTTACGAAGCGATGATGTTTGCGGAGAGCATGCGCCCGGTGGAAAATGCTCTTTAATAATTTTGAAAAGCGCTTTCCCGGCAGTAGTAGTTTCAAAGACTTGCTGTGCGATGTTTACAATATACTGTACTGTATATAGAGAAGAAGAAGGCAACTGTAAATTTACATCATCCACCTAACTAATAACTGTATTTGCATATTAATTCATTTGCCACGGCAAAAACAAAATTATATTTTTTGTGTAATTAAATTGTGTACGTGGGGAAAATTGCGCGCTTTTAAAATTAGTCATTAAAAAAACATTAACACTTTCAAAAACTAATTTAAATGTACCATAACCGTTTGTTTAGATGTCTGAATGTAGTGTATATGTAAACTAAGTTTCAACATTAAATAATAGCTGTGTAAGGTAAGACGAATTACAAATGTTGTTTATTGTAAAACTTGGCTTTAATTTCAAATTTAATACCGTTTATCTTATATGATTCACTTTTACTAGATATGATTGAATTTGATTGAAAACTAATGTTTCAATTCATATTTTTTTAAATGTATCCATTTTTTAATTTAATTTATTATTCTTAATTTAATACGTATAAAATTTAATATTTCTGTTCATATGTTGCTTACTTCTTATAGAATCTATTTGGTTGAAAACTTATTTTACATTCATAAATTTCTAAATAAATAATATTCTTTTCAATTTAATGTATTATTCTAAATTTAATTGGTATCATTTACTAATAAAAATGTAATATTCCACTTGACATTTATTATTTTCGTCCAGTTTCTTACTTCTCATTCACTATTACACAATGTTTTTCATTCAAAACTTATTTTCAACTCATAAATTTTAAAATAGCTCAAATTCAATTTTCAATTTAATTTATTATTCTTAATTCGATACGTATTATCTACCGATAAAAATATAATATTTAATTTCGCTTTAATTTCAAATTTAATAATTCTGTTCAAATGTTCTGTTTCATTGAAAAGTAATGTTTCAATTTATAAATTTCTAAATGAACAAAATTCTATTAAATTTAATTTATTATTCTTAACTTAATAGGTATTATTTACCGAGAAAAATATAATATTTAACTTGAAATTTAATAATTTTGTTTTAATATGTTTTAATATGTTTCTTACTTCTCATTTACTATTATACACAATCTTTTTGATTGAAAACTTATTTTCAATTTATAAATTTCTAAATAAATCAAATCCTATTTAAATTAATTTATTATTCTTAATTTGATATTATTTATATAACATTTATATAATCATCTAGGAACTGATTCATTCATTCTATAACAAATCAATTTTAACTGACATGGAGCATATGTTTAATTTAAAATAATTTAAGTACGTCGTCATGTACAAATTGTATAATCTTTATTTATTTTTTTCTATTTTCAAGCAAACAAAATACATTTGTTCACATTGTTTCTGGTTAATTGACTGTATGGTCAGCTTAGTAACAGTTCACTCTTTTGCCAAATGGTTTAATGTACTGACGTAATTGCAATAAAAAAAACTAACGTAGACTTGTTTATTTAATTGTGATATTTCATTTTCACTTTCAAACAGCACATATATAAATAAATCGAAGGAAATGTGGATATATGTGCGGCACGGCGGTCTTATGTAAGCAAATAGTGGAGGAGATATAATTAGATTAATCTTGTTTTTCATTTTATAAATCTTGGGTGAATGCAAATTTGCTGCCACTTAATCATTTAATGTTAAGGTATTATATTGCTTTTTGTACACCTACTAGCTTTTGATTTTTATAAACTATATTAAATGCTCTTGGTGGTTAAATTATATCATTGTTTCACCAAGAAACAATGTCCACAATCAACTACAGTATTATAATCATTTAATTCTATGTTTAGGTAAAATATATCATTCTAATGTACCCTTTAAATTTAGATTTTTATTAATTATATTGAATAATTTTGATTTATTGGTTAAATAACATCCAATTTATGCCAAAATGCGTTAAATATTCAGGGTCGGTATTTATGACTACATAAGCAAATTAAGTTCTACTATAATAAATTGTAGTCTAATACGCAATTCCATTTATTAAAAAGATTTTGTTTCACTCGAGACGACAATATTTGACATCTTAAATTTTTGAGTACAATATATATAAATCTTCTTGAAAACAAACAATACTGTTCTTAGCGCACCGAGCACAGCGAGAGGATTGTCTGCGAACGTGTTGGCGCTTGTTTATTCGTCGGATTATACATCTTTAAAATTTGAGAGATTACGTTCTATTTAATAACAAAAAAATATTCTTTTTCATAGTAATCTGTCCATATTCTGACAATTTTAAGTTATTTCGGTTAATAAATTTAAATATATATAAATAGAAGTAGATAGTAATTAAATTAATTTTTTTATTATATTAATAGCAATGACCGAAAACGAGTGATTTTTTCTTAAATCTGCAACACCTTGAGAGGCCGAATTTTAAAATAAATTAGATGAAGTGTTTACACTCGAAAATAAAATCGCATTAAACAATAATATAGTACAGGGGTCAAATAAGGTAATTGACACAATCGATATACTAACCAATTCAAAAATTATATAAAAGCGTCTCTAGTATATGCACTTCCAATTGTTGATTAACAATAGAGCCTAATTTACCACAAGCCTGGCAAGGCACTAGCGCGGGACCCGCAATTAATTGGGGCGCGTGGTAGGTTCTAAATTCGCTAGTTGTAGGTAAAGTCTCTTTTAGATCTTCAATAATGCTAGTTCACTATATTCTATACGCGTTAATTTGTGATTAAAAGATCTGAATTGTTAATTAATTTTTATAACAGTTTAAGCTCAATAAAATCTTGTAAAAAATATAAACTTGTCAAATATATGTATACACAATAAAAAAATTCCACATTAATGTAATTCAGTTTAATAATGTCAAAAAAGCGCAAAATCATGAAGGGGTAATGACAAAACTGGTAGGGTAATTACGCTCTAATAAATAAAAAAGTAATAAAGCTACATATTGTAAATTGGTGTCACATTTGTAATTATCAGGGATATCCTGTAAACTGCATCCCATATAGACCATCCCGAACAAGCTACATATTGTAAACTTGTCGTTAAATATACAAAAATCACATTTGTAATTATCAGGGATGTCCTGTAAACTGCATTCTGTATAGACCATCCCGAACCTGATTCACATCTATTCAATCATTCTTTGCCTTTTCCAAATTCATATCAAATTAAGCTAGGAACGTCATTACCCCGTTGGATAAATTTTATTTTAAGAAAATGTGAAGGACAATCGAGTGCAAATTATATCTTAAAATATTCAGCAATGCACAGCAGAATGCTTCTTTGTATACATATATATTAACAGATCCAGAAACAATTTTTGATATATAGAAATAATTTGACTTCAATTATGCTGCGCATTTCAATTTCAACAGAATACACCAAATATTATATGCAAGGGCTGCTAATTTACTTATTGAGGAACTGTCGTCATTTTGGAATATGTTGGCTTACACAATGTTTGCACTGATGCGTTTTTCTGATCTCTACATCTAATAATTTTTAAGGTAGACCTGGTTGCGGCATTACGCGGAGGTCGCCATTACCTAACGTTCCCCACACTAGTGAAAAATGTTTAATTTTAATGATAGCTAATTAGAGTAATAATTGATGCACGTTTAAATCTCTCAAATCATTTGCATTTCGGCATATAACGAAATTGCGCACGGTTTATGTTGATTATGCAACCAGCTGTCTCATTCAATTCGTAACGTTCATCGTCCGAAACTTCTCCGCGCGCATAAAAAATAATCGCAACATTTTCGTTTCATAATTGAATTATTTTCGACGTTGAACTTTTTTTGAACTTATTATTTATTCTTTTCAAAAATTTATTTTAGCATTTTTTTCTTCTGTCATAAATATATCATATATGTATACGAAGATGTGTGTAGGAATAAGATTTATTTTATTATTTGGAATATACATAAATAAATAAGCAGTATAAGAATATGAATTTGCATGAGATTCAAATAAATTTTATTGATTTGAGAAAAAGTGGAATTTTTAAGTTTACTTATTTTTCTCGTTTGATGCAATATTTAACCGTGCATGCATAAATAATACTTTGTACGTGTTTTTAGAAAAGATTTTAACAAAATCTAAATGTGGAAGCTTGATTAAGGGCTTTACTCAGATATGTTTTTGAAGTAAATAAAAGTAAATTTACAGAAATTAAGTTAATTCACTCAATATAATTATTTAAAATACCGGGTATTCTACAAATTTATAGTTGTATAATAAAGTGAAGGCATTTTTAAGATTTTCGTATCGTTAACAAACATTTTAATAAAATCTAATTATGTAAGTTAGAATTAGAGCTTTAGTTAGATGTATGTATGTATGTTTTTGAAGCAAACAAAAGTAAATTTACAGAAATTAAGTTAATTCAATTACAGTCCATGTTAAATTATTTAAAATACAGGGTGTTCTATGAAGTTATAATCAGATGAAGACAATCTTAAGATTTAATATTGTACATTTACTATAATCTATATTGTTATATTTTACCTATTTTTTAAATGTGTGGTAAAGTATACTGACACCTGGAGGCAATTTTGATGCAGACGTAGGGTATAAATTATTGCTTTTTCACATATCAACTTTTTACTATCACTATCAGTTGCCGTTTTCACAAATTTCTTACCTGTATGGAAAAATTTTAAAGAAATCTACAATTGTAATATTTGTTGTGGGCTTGAGATATCAAATCGTATATACGTAGGTTTGTATTAGATTATTTAAAATAGAAGATGTTCTGCGAATAAATTGTGCTGTAATATAATAAAGACAATTTTAGTAAAATGCTAATAAACTATATCGTTATATACAATATTACCTACTTATTTTTTACATGCGTGGTAAAGAGTACTGTACGTAGAGGTAAATTTGATAAAATTATTTTATTTTATTTTAGTATTTTGCAATTATGATGCATACGTGTACCTATATAGTGTTTAAGAATTTGCTTTTGCATTTTCTTACGTTGTTCCACAGCATAGCAATAGCTGGGATTTATATTTGATAAATACCTACATAAAAAACATAAAAATTCTCCAATTGTAATATTATGTGCTTGAGATGTATGTATTTACGTAGGCAGTGGGTGTAAACGATCAACGATCGTGAGAGTATAAAGTCGGCACGTGTAAAAACAACCACACTATTACAATTCGTTACTCTATCTCCAAATCGACTGAAAAAAATATTAGGACTTATTACAATATTCCTTTTAAAAGTGTCTAGAAACAGTAATTCAGATTATTGAAAATTTTGGAACAATATTTAAATAGACAAAAGAATTTAACAAAAAACTTATTTGTTTATAATTAAACTATTACAATTTGTGCTTTAAAATGTCAACTGATCGATGTATATAAGTTATGTCCTGCCGATGGTGTCCTAATGAAACCAAATTTGGTATGAGTTTGTAAGATGTGATCTTTACTGAAGATTTGATGTATGTACCTTTTCTATGGAAACTTGCACATATATCGGTGGCAAACGAAATTAGTTACTACGTTTAATTTAATCTAGTAGTATCTTTAAGTGATGGTTATAGCTGTATTTTAAATCGTTGATAAATTAAATCAGCATAATCAGGTGGTGAGAAATTCTAAACTAATGTCACCATTTAATTTAAGTTATTAAGGTTATTAAACAAATTGCGGATTAAGTTTTAAAATAAATCATTTAAATTGCGCCTCGGTTTATGTTTATATTACAATCCGCGTAAATATTATTTCACGTATTAGAAATGCGATCTTATTTGATTTATGTTAATAGTTTTCACATGTATTCTTAGGCACTTTTCTTTCAACATTCTTGTTTAATTACTTTCGTCCATGTCTTTGCTCAAATAAGAATATTGCACAAAATTGTTATACCAACTTTACGATTAAAAAAATAATCCATACTTTACTTACTCACACACATTTATCATCTGCTATATTGCTGCAGTTATTTTAATAGGACTACTTTATATTTATCTAATGATACTAATAATAAAAAAATATTATTTTCGAATGTTTCTTTTTGAACGTAATCCAATGAGAACCAGATAAATAACGCGGCAGGGGGTAGTTGAACTTATTCCAAAAAGAAAATAAAAAGCGCAATAAATATAAACGTTTATAACATATTTTAACAAAAATGGAATTAGTACTTTATTTTCTAGTTAATTTTTACACAAAAAAATATAATATTACATTGCTGAAAATATGTGGAATATATAGTATATTAAAGATATACAGTGTGTTCAATAAGTTTGGAAACACTCTTTTATTTTGAAAACTATGGTTTAATTAAAAAATCTGAACACGTAGGTCGATTTTATATTTTAAAACGTTCTTGATGGTAATATTCACTTTGTTCTTCGAAGTGCCCATCATGGTCTACAAATGGACAACTGTGTTTATTTAATTGAACTGCCAATGTTTTAATTGAAATTCCAAAAGATGCCAACACTGTACGTCTAATATGAGATTGTCGCCCATATTTGAGATCAAATGTCAAAAATTGTTTACGTACCACAGGATTAAAAAAATCATTAAATACCAAAATGATAACCATACACAAAAACATGATGTTTATGATATGCATTAGAAGTACTTTAGCAATAGAAGTGAACGATTTTACACAGTCCAAAAGAAATATTATTTGGGTACAGTTTCGCATGATGCAAGACACATGTAAACTAAACTCGCAGCGAAACCATTCTAAGCGTGCAGTCTCTTACACACCTGCACTCTTGCTGATATTTTTTTCTATTTCCTTTAAATGTGTCAGTTTATGAGCTTTACGTAAACATACTTTTTTTCTAACATTTCCTAACAACTCCCATAAGGGGGGTTACTCTAATTGACATCATACTCGGCCTGTTGACCTAATATAAACCTCGGAACCCGTCATTCTTACCAAAATCGTTGTTTCTATTCTATCGGTTAGTGAATATGACGGATTCCGAGGATTAGATTAAGTCGAGACCGAGTATGATGTCAATTAGAGGATATCTCCATGTGGGGGAGTGGTTAGAAAAAAAAATCGTAAAAAGCTGAGAAATTCATTTTGCATGTTATTTGTGTGCAGTATTTTAAACTCATAAATTACTGACCCATTCAAAGGGAATAGAAAAAATCATCAGCAAGAGTGCACGTGTGTAAGAGGCTGCACGCTTAGAAAAGGACGTGACGAGTTTAGTTTACATGTGTCTTGCATCATGCGAAACAGTACCATTATTTGAAGTGGCTAGATCAGCAAACACACTGTATATATAAATTCATATACTTTTTGTACGAAAATTGAAATATAAGGTCTATTAATAAGTTTTTACACTTTCTTTAAAGACTGTAAACCTAACATTAAATCGCATCAGACCATTTTGGACATAAATGAATATTGAAATGATATTATTCTTCTATAAAAATCACTATTATTTATGTCGCTGAAGTGTAAACAATATTCTTTTATTGTATTCTAAACATGTCGAGTTTTGTACCAAAAAAAAAACATTTTGCGGGAACAATTACAAATTTGCTGTAATTTTTAGAAAAGGATAGCTGTTTGTCGTCAATTGCTGTGTGATGCATACTCCACTAATAAAAAGTGTAATTACTAATTGCGGCGATTTAAAAGTGGAAAATTTAACATCAGTGTCAAATAATGCGCAGAGCGACAAATATACGTAGTTAGAAGGCGGAGAGTTGGAGGCATTATTAGTTGAAAATTTATACCAAATTAACTAAACCATTATTAAAGGACACAATCAACATCATTAACAATAATTTACGCAATTGAGCTGAGTATTGAAACTGAAACGCAGCCCAATGCGCTAAAAGGCATAGTAGAGTAATCCTTTCAGCACAACAATACTCGGCCACGCGCTCTCCTATATAACGCAAAAATTGTTAAGGATACTTTGCAGATGATGTTTTATTCTCCCGCTGTATTTACTAAACATTGTTACTTCAGACTACCACTTGTTCTGGTCGATATCTCATGACTTAGCAAAGCAGCATTACACATCTTTCGAAGGAGCCAAAAAAGTGGGTGATTTTTGAATTGAATCATAAGCCGAAAAAAAATAGACCCAGGATTCGTACGCGGCCTAAAAGATGAGGAGAGTGTCGTAGTTAATGAAAGATAAAACTTTATATAAGATTAATTAATTTTGTTTGTCTGGACGAAACTCTCAAAATTACAATATAAAGTGTAAAAACTTATTAAAAGACCTTATATATACTTTTAGTACTGTTCCAATTTTCTATATACTTACCTGTATGATCTATATCAAAATATAAATTTTAAATTTTCAAAAATATTTGAACGTCAACAAAAAGTATAAGTATATAACAGTTTATGTAACGAGCAAAACAAATATTTGCAAAAAACATTAATGTAAATGATAAATTTACATTTAGGACCGTTCTATTTCGATTCAATTTTATATAAAAAAATATTTTAAATATTGTAAACAAAAAGTATAAGTTTGACTCTTGAGCATCGTAAAAAATTAAACAAATATTTTTGAAAGTTTACATTTTATTATTATTTCGCACTCAACACATCAATAAAAATAAAAATTATTAATAATTTTTTGTTATATTTATAGAAATTGGTTTGTTTTTGGTTAAATAGCTTAAGAAAAAGTTGTTTTGGCATAATAAAAAACACTGTTTTTATGTTGTATACTAAAAGATAATACAACAGATTGTTACGTTTACTCCATTAAAAAAATAAATGCGTTGTCTTGTTGGAACGTCTGTCAGCTGACACATACAACAATCAAGAATTCTGCCACACGCGTGTATTTGTTTAGTTATTTTCTTCTAAATCAATCACAATATTATCAACGTTATAAATGGCGTATTGAAAGAAAACCGTAATTAAATACAAACATTTAATAATTAATTTCTGAGGCATTTCAGTGTTTGTAATTGGATTAATGTATTAATATAATTAAAATGGTAAAATAGCAATAATTAAAATTTTATGTGCACATTAATTCTTTATTAATTAAATGTTTAATTGGATAATTGTATAACTTGGCTGAGATTTTATACGTATTACTACAAGAACGTTATTTAATTAATTTATGATTCTGTTCGGCCCACTTAAAATTTTAACGGAAAGTATATGACACTATTTTATAATGATTTAGTCATTTACCCAAACCATCTATTTAAGTCATTTTCTTACGAACTAAATCTTAATCTAATTTTATAGAAAAAAATATATATTTCTCACAATGTACTATACTTTTTGTTGTTTTTTTATTTTTCTTCAAATTTTTATAGACTATCCATTCAGATATGTGTTCAATCGCAATAAGTGATGCACTAAAGTGCTAAAAGAATATAATTAATAAATACAAACTCAAAGCTAGTTGGACCACGTCTATCCACTTCAAGGCATGGACCGGAAGTGCTTTTTGTTGTTTGTTTGCATTTCGATCTATTAATTCCTAAATATTGAAATTCACGATACAAATGATATCAGTACAACCTTTTTATCTAGTATATTATGTTAAAAAATTAATTTAGTTGTTTGATTTATACTTATAGATAATAAAAATTATAGTACTTTTTGGAATTTTATAGGAAAACTAAACGATGAAATTGTGTAGGCTTTTTGTTATTAATATTTACCATACAAACAATATTAAATGTTTTTATTTAGTTAGCCAATAAATTATATTACTTAGTAATAAAAATTACAATTATGATCCTAAGAAAAGAAGTAAAAAACATTATTTTATTGAATACATTTGTTAGGCGTATCTAGAGGTGCCAGGAGGTTTTATTAGTGCTAGTGTTTCTTTAATTCTATAAATATTTAAATTTCTTATGCAAAAATATTGAAATAACAATATATAATCATTTGTATTTGTATTGTTTACAAACAAATTATTCTTGTTATTGAATATGACATGTTATAATAAACCTCTTTGTATAAAACAAACCGTCGATTGAAATTACAAAAGTAAATTTTATTGATAGATTACAAACTTGTTTTTCAAATTCGCAGATTATTTATTATGTCAACTACAATAGCACCTTATTGCACCATTCTTGTTATAATGTTATAAGATATTAAAAATAGAATAAAGCGGGTGGAACGAGTAACACTTTCAAATTATTCAATCTATAGCACTGCAACGCACTCCTGTTAGTTTTT
>JARJDW010019439.1:0-24597 GCA_030264715.1 Adinopsis sp. GC000173 | reverse complement strand
AGACCGACAATCTGATGGACTGATATTTGACGTAGTTATTAACGATTTAATGAACTTATGATTTGACAGACTGATAATTTGATTCACTAACAAACTGAGTAACTGTGTCTTTTTGATAGTACCTCTATTTTATATTTTTACGACCGATTCGTTTAACGACCACCACTCGCATATTCGTAGCACAACTTGCTCGTATATAGAAATATGTCGATTATCCAATTGCTTATATAAAAATGACAGGAAAGAGCATCAACCTACAATATTTTTCTATATCGCGCTTGCACTGTAATTATTTAAGAAATGAGCGCACAATTTTGTAATCGTATCGATCCTTTTTCAAACCAAGCACATAAATACAAAACACCTCATTTTTCTCTTTTGAGTAAATAATTTATGCGCATATGCTGCATTGGTAAATCGCCTTAAAATTTTGTCGCAACACTTTTTTCGCCCACATCAGCAGAAAAACGCGCATTCTGTTTATCATTATTGTTTGTTTTTTTCATTTTTGGGAACGAAAGTGAAACGAGCACGATATGTATGCCACCATATGCTGTTTTGTTTTTTTTTTGTTGCAGCGTTCATTATTTTATCATCGAAAAAGCGAATGAATGAGTGTGAGGAGTGAAGTGTAGTAGATGAATGAATGGATGAATGGAGCGAGCGACGACGGTGTGTGTGAATATTTTCACTCGACGTGCACAACATCAATACATACATTAAGCGCGGGCGGTTGGTTCATTTGATTGTTGTTGGGTATTGTACGGTAGACAACCAATTTAACATCATATAATAAGATTTTTGCTTAAATGCATTCAAAATGTTGCGATTTTTTGTGTTCAGACGATAAAAAAGATGTCAAATTCAAATATCTATAACAATTTTTGTTAAAACAAAATATTCATTACATAATTCATTGAAGAATTTCACTGTTTTTTTAAGTATGTTTTTACTCTTTTTCAATGAATTTCACTGTTTTTTAGTGTTTTTTCATTCTTTTTAATGAATTTTACTGTTTTTTTAGTGCCTTTTCACTCTATTTCAATGAAATTCACTGTTTTTGATATTTTTTTACTCTTTAATGAATTTTATTGTTTTTTTAGTGTCTTCCCTCTTTTTCAATTAATTTAACTGTTTTTTCGTGTTTTTTTTTTTTCAAATGAATTTCGCTGTTTTTTGTCGTATTTTTTACTCTTTTCAATGAATTTGACTGTTTTTTAGTATCTTTTAACTTTTTTTCAATGAATTTCACTGTTTTTTTAATGTTTTTTCAATGAATTTCACGGTTTTTAAAAATATTTTTTCCCTCTTTTTCAATGAATTTCACAGTTTTCTTAGTGTCTTCACTCTTATGCAATGAATTTCACTGGTTTTTTGTGTCTTTTCAAATGAATTTCACATTGCGACTGTTTAGTCGCGCTATAAAAAGGTACTTTTATTGCATTTTCAGATGTTTTACGCTATTCTACTACATAGCTTCTGTAGATTTGCATATTTTTTGCAATTTTCTATGACGTCAGACAATAACAAAGTTGTCCAACAGCAATTTTTGTTGAAACACTGAAATGCAATAAAAACGTGCAGACTTTTTTGTCGTAGCTTCTTGCGCACACAAAAATCAATGATAATTTGAAGAATACATGAACGATTTCTATTTTTCTTTTACTTGTTTGTTACTAATTTGCCGCATTTGCTCTCGAAATATTTTTAATTAATTGTGGGGCGCATCGAACGCTATACTACAAAAATGTAACAAATTGCGCAACAATGTATCGAATTAAAATTAATTAGATTTAATTATCGCATCGCGGCCGTAATTTAATTGAAGACGTAAGCTATCTATATGTGCTTGTTTTTTTCTTGAATTGTCGGTTATAAATCTAATTTAATTGACCTTAAAATTAATTTTTATTTTCACCATACAAAAAAAACCAAAAACAAAAAATAGAAATGGAGCAAATGGAGAACTATCTATCGATGAGTTGTGTGTGCGTACATGCATTTATTTTAATTAAAAACAAAGGCATAAATAAGAATTTCCGCTATCGTCTATCTGTCCGCATATCCATGTATATATCAGTTTGTTTATTGCGTTATCAAACGCATCGATCTTGTTCGCTCTGTACATGGTTATGTTGATGATTTTAATCATTTTTGTTTTTAAATTATACAAATACATGGTGGGCAAGCAATCAAGCATGAAATTATAAAAAAAATAATAGATGGCGTTACATTTTTTAAACACTTGCCGTAAAAAACACGAAATTCTTGGGCTCTCCATACAGGCACAGACTTATTGGATTTGATTGTTCGGAAAGTAATTTCGTTTTGATATTAAGCCAAGACGTTTCAAATGATCATGTATATTATACAGTTGAATTCGATAAACTTAACCTCTCAGCAATTTCACGAGTTATTTGGTGATTTGTAGCTATCAATGTCTTTATGGGCTTCAACTTGCTTTACAGAACGTGGTGCATCTTCAACATCCAAATTACTGAAACGAAATTTTGCAAACCAATTTTGACATTGTCGTTCGGTCAATACATTTTCTCCGTGCACATCACATAATTTTTGTCTTGCTTGAATTGCATTCTTACCTTTTCGATAATAAAAGAGTAAAATATGCCGAAAATGCTGTTTTCGATCTGCCATCCGAACTAGGGCACCAAACACAAACTCTTTTACAGAGTCAAACAAAATTTTGAACAAATAAGCCTTACTACATCAGCTATCAAAATATATATTAATTATGCGAATTAAATGTGATGTTCACTGTGAAAAGTACACTTGATTCATCAGCTGGGAAAAAACGAAATTACTTTCCGAACGATCCGATATATAGTACTTCAAATGTAATTCCATCTACTACTACTCAAATAATTATAATTTCTTATGTGTAGCAAAAGATAAATATCTTGGAATTAAATGCAATATACGTACGGTAGGCAATCAGTCAAGCATAAAATTATAATTATCTGACCGCATTGCAAATAAATGGATGACACTACATCTTTTAAATATTTGAACTGAAACAAAAAGGTAACAAAAGTATACTACATCATACATCATGTTTCTCAATCATCTTAAACGCGTTTAAATTTTTAATATCTTTTTCCCTTATTTTGTTCATTTATTATTTTGCGAAAATAAAAAAAGGTTGTGCCCCATTTTTAGACAACCTTCGATGCCTAAATAAAAATTAATCGGTTATCACGAAACATATTTTATAGTTAAAGTTGTACATATTTGCAAAATGCGTGTTTGTGCATAATTTATGCTAATCGGAATGTATAAATAAATATTTATTTGATTAGCAAACAACATCAAATGGGTGGAGATCAAGCGAAAATAAAAAAAACGTAAATACAACGTAGAATATTCGCTAACGCAAAGGGAACGCAATTTATTAATCGTTTTGCGATTGCATTGAAAATCTTATAGCAATATTTATATGCTTGTAGATAAATTTCAACATTGATTCGAGCATGTTCTTGTAATGTACAACATGCCATTTGTAGAAAACATTTTGCAATTACATTAATATTCTGCGCACCTCTAAAATGTAAATCTCCAACAATTATTTTTTACACTAACATTTACAAAATTTGATGCATTTGTTAATGATTTTTTTTTTGTTCTAGGTAAGTGCCGAGCAACAATTTCATTAGTATTAAATCAAATCCGAAATCAATTGGTAAGTGTTATTTCCGTTGATTTCGCAGTTTTCATAACAATTTCTTAATTGGACAATCCAGAGTACTGTCAAGCAGCTACTGTCAATATATATTTTTAAGAAAGAATAGTTCTTAAGTACAGCGACTGTTTATTAAACTTAGAATCATGTTTAAAAATGTAGTAAAGAGGTATTTAGTAAATATTAGGGAATTCTTGTAAAAAAATATGTTTTAGATTGACAAGTTGTGGCTGAGTAGTTGAAATGACAGATTTTGGAATTGAATGCTCAATTAGGTTATCCAATTATTGTTTAAAGAAAGAAAGGCTCGTTATCGAAGTATCTATTTCTTAAATACAAACTGGGTATAAAAAACACAGTGAAGAGCTATATTGCAAAAATTAAGATAATATTTTCGGAGAAAAATTGCATGCCAGCAGTTGACATAACATATTTTAGATTACTTAATACATGACATACAAATTAACATGAGGAGTATAGGAGGAGAGACAATGTTTGCTATACATGTATTTGCTTGGTTCCTCGAGTCAAAATAAATAATTAAAAATTATAATAATACCAATATAAAGTGTGAAGTTAAAACCAACACAAACGTAAAGTCCTACATTCTTTTGTACATGTCAGACAGGCTTTCTCGAAGAATCAAAAGTTCCATGGCACGTATTTCGAAGACGAAACATTGATGAAGTTGTAAACAAAAAAATATTTATTATAAATTATCTCATTATTGATAATTTATAACGCTGGCGCGGTTTGAGAGGCGAGCGACGAGCAGGTGAATTAACGATTTCCTTGCTCGTTAGAGCGTTCCTCACTCGATGGATATTCTTCATCATCTATAAAACCAGAAAAAAAATTACGAAACGAAACGAAACGAAACGAGAAAATCATTCAATTAAAACATTTTTGTTTCTACATACAATATTGAAATAGTGTTTGTGTTAAAAAAACAGGTATCGAAAACGGCAAATTCTAAAGGGTTTTTGCGTTATTTTTATAGTCTTAAGAGAACTTAATTCAAAATCCGAAATAAAATAATAATTAAAAAAACCATTCAATTAAAACACGTTTATTCCTTTGTAGATTTTTTTTTCTTAGACACAAAAAAATATATCGAAGGGAGAATAACAAATCCTAAAGGTTTTTTTACGTTATTTTTATAGCGTAGTGTATTTCCTAGGAGCGCACTTGAATCTACGAAAGGACAAAAGGAAGGAAACAGTAAAGTAACTTGTTGAAACAAACGAAAGCTAAGTGAACAATAATTCATGTGATTTTAAGCGCACATCCTTCAAGCGTTGTCTAAAAGAGCAACAAATGATTTTTTGCTATGTTTTTGCTACTTGATTTTTTTTTGAGAAAGCAGTAAATGGAANGTTTATGGTGCTCTCTGTGGAGAATCAACACTTCTGTCCTACCATAAAATGTAAATAGAAGTCGCAACCACTTTTAACCTATCTCTATAAATTGTTTATTTGAGTAAAACACCAGCAAAGCAAAGTTTGCGATTTCTCATTACCTTTTAAGGTAGGACACTAGTAGTGATACCATAAACATGGAAGGGATAAGGGTAGACCCAATTTATGTTATTCATTTTTCGTCGATGGCAATACATGTATGTATATCGCAAAGATTGGTTGCGATTTCTCATTACATTACATTTTAAGGTAGGACACCATAAACACGGAAGGGATAAGGGTAGACCCAATCTATGTTATTCATTTTTCGTCGATGGCAATAGTACCTACATGCATGCATATATTATCGTTACATATTGACTATACTATTTCTAGATATTTACTTTACTAACATGACTTACTTTACAACAACATCATGTTTTGCATAAATTTGAAATTTTAAAATGTTTACTCGCCCAATTAAATTATAGTTAAAAAGGTTTTTCAAATTATTCTATCGTACGTAAACAACTTGTAATACTCTGAGAGAATATTTTATTCGCCATTTTCATTCATTCAATGATTAATTGAATTCGGTCATACTGGAAAAGTTTTTTTAAGCACTTTGAAACTAATTAGAATTGGTTGGGGCTATGTTGGTAAAGCGCGTCCTTTTATTACCAATTTACATTATGATTATGCAAATGACTAATAAATCAATTGAACTCCGATGTAATTTTGAAATTAAATGGAAATTTACCCGTTGAAGGCTTACAACTCACAGCAACAACAAATGTATTTTTAAACGTTTTGCTTTTTTTATTTCGGGTAAATTTAATTAAATTTGCAGTTGTTGCAATTTTTTGTTGGCGAAGCAATTTTCGTTTGTTGATTTATGTAGTTACATACACGTTGTATGTATGTACGAGTATGTATATGTACAAACATTTTGTAAAAGTTTATATTTACCAAAACGATTATCAAGTATCTGTTGTCAATTAAAACATTCATTATTTTTCCAATGATTAATGCATTTATTGTGTAAACTCGTAAAGCGCGTGTTTTATTACTGATTTATTTCCATGCTTTCTTCATATTATATTAACAAATTACCACACGAGTATACAAATATTTTTTTGTATAAAAAATGCACGCGTATTTTATTAAATAAAATGTTATGAAATAATTCAAATTCCTAAAAAGTAAAATTAAACTGGACAAAAACGTTATAGTAAAGTTTGAATTAAAAGCAATGTTAAAATTATCCTCAATTATTTTAGAGTACTTCTGTGTTTTGTTTACTTTTTTTTCATGAAACAATATTTTTTTAATTAATTCATATAAATGCGAATTGAAAATTGTTATCTTTGGCATATTATCTTATGACTTTTTTAAGGAATAACTCTAATTATTACTTTATTATTCCCTTTTATCATATTTAATAATTTGCCCCGACTAGTTTCCTATATTTTTTTCTAGATCAAGTCAATTAGGATTTAATTTACCTTCCTCCGTGAATCAATTTTATTTCTAATAATAATTAATTAATAATGGGTAGCAACACCACACAATTCATATATGTACTACCACATTTAGTCTATCAAGAAACATTACCAATCCTCATATCTTTCGATAACTTGTCTTCGAAACACTAATTCTTCAATAAATTTAATTTTAACAAACTTTTTAATTATTACTCATTGCATATTGTTAATTATTAAATCAGCACTTCTTATTATTCAAACCTAAATATTTCCAATTTGAAGAAATTTATATTTAAGAGAAATTTAATGTGAAACAAAAACTACCAGTTTCATTTCGTTGATATTAATCCAGGACCTATCCTTGGAACCTTTAGAGCTATTGTAATTACTATAATTGGAATTATCAAATGGTTCCATATATTTAATATAAGCCTTTTTGCACTAGGACTACTCTAACTACATTAATAATTATATATCAATGATAACGAGACATTGCTCGTCATATTCCTAGTTTTTATCATCTTTTATCTGAAGCGAGCAATTCATTCTTGATATGGTCTATTATAATATTATTCAACCGCTAAAAAAAGTAAACCCACAATATAACCGATTAACTTTCTTTTAACATCTTTCAAAGTTTTAAAACATAATATTGTCATCATCCAAATATGAAAATATGAAAATAAAATTACTGAGATTCATAAAAAATCTGTGCCAAGATTACCATACGATACTTAGGGCCGATTTCATAATCGTATTTAACAGTCTGTTAAAATTTACCATTAGTGTTAATCCTCGATTATAGTTAAGGGACCGATATCGGAGACTTAAATTTTAAAGGGAGAATTAAGTGTCATTTGACATGTAAATAAAAGCAAGCATCAATTTTTAGGTTATTAATTATTATTGTTAGGGATTCGGCATTGCCAACTTTGTTTTTTTGGTGGAAATGTCAGAAACATTTAGGAATACAGAATTGCCAACCTCACTTAATGTACCAATAACCATAGCAATAACTAAGGTAGGAATTAAATTGATTTTGAAATTGAAAAATTTTAAGTGTCATTTTAAGAGACGATTAGCTTAACTCCTCCTTTAGTTAAGGGAGGATTAGTGATTTGATTATGAAATCGGCCCTAACATGTATTAAATATTTTGTTAAGTATTAAATGAAACAGTTTCATTACGATTATCAAGCTACAAATTACTTAAACAAATATTGGAAATTTTTATCATTAATTAAAAGGCTTCTAAATATTTGCAGTTCTTGAATTTTTATCACTTTTTATGCGTATTATTTTGATTCTAGAGTGTGCGTGCATTGTTTGTCAATACATAATCAAATTGAAATTTAATTACTTTCTTAATGATTTATTGTGCACGTATATGCATAAAACTATAAATTTAATTACGCACAATTCGCACAAAAAAATTTAAAACGATAGCGGTTAATTACATTTAATGAATATCGCACGTATCATTCTGCCTTATTTCTACGTTTTTATTTACTTAAAATTTACTTCTAAATAATTTATTGTCCATTAAAGTGCTAATTAATTAATGTCCTTACCTGCAAAGAAACATTCGCTTAAAATAGACGTGTTGTGTTGCTCATCGTGATCTAGCATTATGTCATTGCAAATTCGCTAAAAACCAAGCCAAAATACGTTTTTGCGCTTTGTATAGTTTCATACACCCATAAAAATCTATTTTTATATGTATAATATATTAATTTTCGTGTTGCTGTTTCTGCGGTTTCAACATGTGTTTGTTTACGTGTTGATATATGCTTGCCGTAATTTAACTAAAATATGACATATTTGCATAATGTTGACCTGAAAAAATCGTTATCTGCTGCATTGTTTAAATAAAATTAAGTTTTTATGATGTTGAGTGTGGTTTTCATTAACCTCTCAATTCAAATTGGATCGCAACGACATCTATCAGATTTGTTAGTCACCTGTCTAAATAGTTCAACTACCTCCCGCTAGATGATGAGATAAGATAAATTTATTATTGCATATTTTATTTAACAGAGCGTATTTTATTTATTCGCTTCAAATATGATAAATTATGAAATAGTAACAATGCAAAATGCAGTGTAAAAAATGAAGTGGCTGTACTTGAATTAACAACGTGCAAGCGACATTTAAATGTTAACATTAAGAATTATTATTTAACACAATACATGTACTCGTTTTGCAATATTTTGCTGAATGAAATGCATTGTTATTTTTCGCATAAATGAAATTTTATATCTCAAGGTTATCGCTATTAAAAACATCTGTAATTATTAATTCATGAAGAGCGTATACGCGTACATGACCTTGCTGCCACATTCGATTGATTTAAGACGAAACTATTGTTTAATTAATTAATTTAAGATCGTTAAAAACAAACGCTTTTTATTGATAGCTTAATCGTGCGCCCAGCGCCATCTAACGTACTAAATTCTAGTCATGATGTTTTGACAAATGACAGACCGAAACTCGGACAAATTTTAAAGTTTCCCTGCTAATTTAGGTAGATAATGCATTTTATTGATGACTACTTTGATAATTCAGTGTCGTGCCACTCCGAACTGATCGATGAGTACGTGTTGTATCATAAATCAGGTTAATCGCATACACCATTTCGATTTGTTTATACCAATGTGTTTCTATGTGCAGATGTGGATGGATCAAATAATAGTTTAGCGGAGAAACGGAAGACTGGCCCACCTGAAAATACTATCACATATACCGTAAATATACGCTGTTGTATGTTTAAGTCGGCTTCGTCACAATCGAGTGTTGTTTATTTTGTAGGTTGCTGATCGAGATACGTTAACGTCAGTGGCGGCACGTTTTGATACCACACCATCCGAATTGACCAAATTAAATCGTTTAGCTACACCTTTTATATTCCCCGGACAGCAACTTTATGTACCTGTGCGAGCTGCCCCCGAACCAGACTCCGACAGCTCTACAACACCGATCGAGGATGATTTGCCGCCTGAGGAAAAAGGTAGAGATAATTAATTAAATTAAATTATTTACACTGTTATCTTAATTAATAAATTTTTGTGTACGAAACAGCGCGAAGTGATGTGCAAATATAGCAACGAAATCAAAAAAGATCTTATTTTGAAAAGAGAGTTAATATATAAATAGACACGTTACTTGTTAGTCTAACCTAGTCTAGTAAAACGCAGTGAAAAACTCACCATAATAAAAACGTGAACAATAGTCGCTCGGCAAATATTAATCGTAAAAAAACGAGATATTTGGTATTAAAAAAACACAATGCATCGATAAGACCGCGTTTTCATTACAATAATGTTCCAATTTTTGCAAAGTGAGTTGTTCTGTGTTATTCTACGTTTGATTTTATGTAATATCGATGTGTTAATTTCATTATCATTATCAGCGATTTCAAGGCTGCGCTGAGATAGATTATTAAACATTATGAAACTACTTACTAACTATGTTTGTTTTAGAATTGTTGGACAATTTGCGGCCAGTCAGTCCGAAACCCGGTCATGCCGAGCGAATTCGCACGCCGTCAGGACCAAGCGATAGTATTGCTGAGGAGGAATCGGCAATCTATAAGCGGTTTCTCAAAATCAATGTGCGACATATCACAGACGGCCAAGGCGTCGTATCCGGCGTGTTGCTTGTGACACCCAACGCTGTTATGTTTGACCCGAATGTCTCTGATCCGCTGGTTATCGAGCACGGCCCGGAGGCGTACGGCGTGATTGCACCGATGGAGTTTGTCGTAAACGCAGCTATATACAATGATATTGCTCATATGAGGGTTGGACATATCGAACACAGCGGCGGCGAAAAGCCGGAAATTTATTATCCGAAAAATGATAAGCATGATTCGCTGCTGGTCAAGGATGAAACATTCCCCGAATTGGGAGGTTTGTGGCTGTATGCAAATATCAATTTCTTATTGGACTGATTATATGAATTTAGTAACAGGTGATGATGCGGAATCAGTGTGCTCGTGTACGGAGCGTGAGGGCGATGCATTTCCAAAAGCGTTCGATCGTGATCTTGTAACCCCAACCAATTTAGAAGATCCAGACCAATTAGAACAACGCTCGGCTGAGGAGCGACGGAAATCATTGTTGGATCATCATTGGGCGATTCCGTCAAGAGACAGAGCGTAGGTGTTGCTTTATCAAATACGTGTTAATCGTCATACAGTTTTGTTTTGAGTATAAAGTGGTGTTTACTGTTTACGTATTTTTGTATGTTGGTACACAAAATTTATTCAAATTTCCTATTCACTTTATGAAGTACAAGCTAAATATTTACTCTGGCTATATAAATGGGAACATAATATTAAATTTATTGAACAATATATATGAAAACAACATGAATTATTACAGCAAGCTTTACAATGTTTGCAATCGTCAATGAACAGAAATATTAATTAAATTCTACCTTATCACAACAAATTAAATTAAATGTAGGGTTTGAAAAGCAACAGCTGTACTTCATATAGTATTTATGAATTACTACAAAGACATATCAGTTCTAAGCAATACAAAAGAAACGATAAAATCAAAAACTGATTAATATTTATATTGTATCTGTTGTCAGATTGCTCTTTATCTCACATATATTATATACTATATTAACTTCCTAACTGTAGGATTTAAAGGATATGTGCCCTGTTTAATATTCTTGACGTGCAAGTCTTTGCCAGATTATCATAAATATTTAATTCGGCCATATTTTCGCATCGTCAGCTTGCTTCATAACCACTCATTTAATATTAATACGACAATGGTAACGTTACGTGCTGAATAAATTTGAATATGATCTTTTCTATTTTAGATCGATGGACACAGATGAGATACCAGCGCCATTATCGGCGCCACCATTAAAAGAGGAAACCAACACTGAAGAGGAGGATGATGGATTGTCGAAGCAAAGCTATCATGATTCAGGCATCGATATTAGGGATACCGCATTACCTGCAATCGTACCAATACCCACCAAAAAGGTATAAATCTTGTGGGATTTAGTAATCGCACATTCGGATATTAGTTGTTATCTAACCACAGTGCTAATTAACTTTTTTTAGCCG
The DNA here is from genome assembly GCA_030264715.1 of Adinopsis sp. GC000173. Lineage (NCBI taxonomy): Eukaryota > Metazoa > Arthropoda > Insecta > Coleoptera > Staphylinidae > Adinopsis > Adinopsis sp. GC000173. Next base: position 12,934 of record JARJDW010019439.1, on the reverse strand, counting down.
GAAAATGGTAATAATATCGGGTGTTCATTAAAGATTGTTTTTAGGGTATGGTAAAATAAGTGATATTTTTATACATAAATAATTATTTTTAGATTTTGTGCTATCTAAAATATTGATAAGTTAATGTGTTGACTTTTTCAGAGGTAGTTAAATTCAAATATCGACAAAATATACTGGTTTTTACCGTAAAAACATAGTTTAATGAACACTTGATGAGTAATGACTTGGCATATTACCCTGCTCCAATTTTTAATATTAACATGAAATAACTGCATGTGGTTAAGATAAAATATATTTGATTAGCAAAGTAGGAAATTAAAAAAGATCTAACAAGTGTACTTACATACTTGTAGCTTTTTTATCTTATATGTATATAATAAGCATGTTAATTCACTAATTTTTTTCTCTATTATTTGGTGCTGTTCTTGGCATGCAGCCTCTTACTCAGGTAAATCGAGTACTACTAATACACATATATTATATTCTGCGGTATTTATTTAAAAATAATATGAATTTTAGGTTTATAGTGATGCTGATATCGTGTTATCGCGCGAATGGGTACCGCCAATCACCATTGCGCCTACACAAATTACCACATCTGAAACAGATAGTCCAAGTCGTAAGAAAACAAATTCGGTATCATTCAGCTTGGATTCGACCTCCGAAACCGATCAAAACTCTTCATGTCTCTCTACCAGTGCCACTGATTCAAAAGATGAGACTGATAAAAGTGAAAGTCGCAAAAATAAGGTAAGCGAAATACGGAAGATAATAATGAATTGTTAGTAGAAAATGTTTGTATTTGTAGATGTTGAAACGATTATCATATCCGCTATCATGGATGGAAACGCTTGCTGGTGATGGTAGCAAAGACGAACCGGAAAAGCCGATACAGCCACACTCTGCCGATTCCCATCATTCGTCTTCAGTTTTCTCGAAAGTATTTTCAAGGTAAGCGCTATATTTCGAATAAATCAACCACTGCCAAATTAACCAAATAAAGCATGTCGTTATTTATATTATTATTAATATTGAAATAATTCATTTTTCTGCATGCACTTATTTAGAACAATTTTGTAACCGAAACTAACCATATATATGTATGTATACGATTTATTTCTCTCATCCCTTGACTCATCTAGTTCACCCATCAACTTGGTGGATTTTGGTACTGGCTTATTCTTAAACAAGACACCCTCTGAGGAGAGCGGTGGTTCTGGCGGTCCGCATTCTGGTGGTAGCGGTGGACCTCCGATGACACCCGCCACCGGCGCCTCCGATACTGCCTCCGACACGTCCAGCTTCTTTCCCTCGAACATAATTAGTTCGGTGGGTGCGAGCGTTGGGGCGATGGGGGCGCAGGTTGGCGCCTCCGTCGGTGCAACGGTGGGCGCTGTCGGTGAGGCAGTCGGTGCATCGGTTAATGCTGTGGGCGGTGCTGTTAATGCTGTCGGTGCGACCGTTGGTGCTGTTGGGTATGTCACAGAAACATCTATGTGTTTAGTACTACCTACACACCAAGACAACACAATTTATTTTTTTGATTTTTTGAATATTTATGTTTTTTTAATTACAGAATGCTTTCTTGTTCAATTTTTAGATGATTTTATACATACTAACTAACAAAACATGTGTATATAAAACATGCACTAATTTTATTTAACTTAATGTGTATATATACTAATGTACAATGTTGGTTAAAATTAATCACATACTTTCGTTTTGTTTATATATTGTTAGTGCTATAATTAGAATTTTATAAGGAATTAATTACCTTTATAATATTAAACATATTCTTCAAGAAAGTAGCGAGCGATTTTAGTGTAAGTAGATTTTCCCTGGCTAGTTGTAGCAGTAATCAAAGATTAAAAAAATTACATTTCTATTACTCATCGGTTATCTTATTTAGTGCAAAATGTGTAAACAAAATATTTCAAACTGCCAAAATATGCATTGATAATTCAGTTACCACAGAAAATTGGCAGAGTTAACTAGGTTTGTTTTTTTCTATAATCGCTTCTGGCAACTTCACAAAGTTTTTAAAATTTAAATTTATACTATAATAACAGTGTGATGTTAAATGCTCATAAATATCAGCAATTATTAATACACAATACACAATCAATTTACCATTATTTACACCAACATTAACGATTTATTATCCTTGCACTATCAGCTTAATTGTTTCTATCTTAACAATATAATTGTTATTGTTTACGCATATTATAAAACGAACGTATGTGAAGATTTTTATCCTATCGAAAAAAATATTTGCATGCTTTGTTAATTTATACAAAAACACAACAGTATGAAAAAAACTGTGTAATCGTAATGAAACAATATTTATGTTGTTGTTTAATCTGTCTTTAATTAAAATGAATTAATTAACTCTGCGTTTGTTTATTGTAGACGGTCATCGGTTGGTACATTTATCCGGCAACCGACAGAAAATTCCAAGCAGAGTAAAGCACCGCCGCCGAAGCTCGACTACCGATCTATGGTCTCGGTGGATGATATGCCAGAGTTGTTTGTTTCATTCGAAAGTAAGTACGCATTCAATTATTACGTTTTCTTAGTAGATGATAATACTTATGGCCAGTATTCCAATTATAGTGCAAGCTAAATCATATAGATAGTAAAGGTAGAATGTTGCTTTGTATAGTTTTTCAATAATTAATACTACTTTATTAAACGCTCTGCTTTGGATTGTGTTCATTGCTTTTAGTACAAACACATAAACAACAAATTATAACACGTATAAAATTATTGAAGAATTAACAAATAACATTTAAAACATTTGTTATATCAAAGTTTGCTAAGTCACAATCAAAATTTTATTTAAATAAATGAATTTTATAGTACACAAAATGTTACTTTCTTTGGAATTTTGCTTTTAATCTACAAGTGATAAACAGTATTTTGCTAACATTCTGTGATGTTTTAATCAAGAATTTATCTTTTCACAATCAAAATTTTATTTAAATAAATGAATTTTATAGTAAATGTTAATTACTATGGAATCTTGATTTTAATCTAGTGATAAACAGTATTTTGCTAACATACTGTAGGGTTTTAATCAAGAATTTATCTTTTCTTTATGTTTCACGATTTAATTAAAATGTTTATATAAATCTGATTTAATTTAGTATAAGCTGCTGCGGTTGTAATGCTGGCCCTTTAGACCGACTAACAATTACATTACAAAATAATAGTGTTTTCATGTGCTTACACAGCACTCTGCTGCTGTAGATGATTATTATTATTACGAATAAATATTTAATTATTGTAGATGATGATGTTGAAATCATGTAGAATATATATTTGGTTATCTCATTTTAACGTTCATTATTCATTTCATTTCGTTTGTTGATTCGTAATTTAATGATTATGAACATATGAACATTTAGTGATATTTGTTATGTTTTTTATGGCAGTGCATTCGCCACATATTGGGTTTGACATGTTGGGTAGGTTTTGCTTGAGAAACGCACTCGCATGTTCCACATAAACACAACAAGAAACCGATTTAATCATTATCAAATAATTTGATCAAAAATTCATTAAACAATCTATAAATACCAAAAATAAAGTAATTGAAAAAGGTATTGCTTGTGAAAACTAATTTATTATCTTACTCTCTATTTTCTTATTTACTCTTATTATACTTGGCTTCTAACTACTTTTTATAGCTATATATTTTTATTAATTAATTAATTTATTATACATTATTTACAATTATATATGTATGTGTATGTGCGAGTTTTTACATCTCATTGCATGCTCATTGCCGCTTTCTATTGTTATTTGGTTGAACTGACTTATAATTAGAACGTAATATGTATTATTTTTTGCTAATTTGTTTGTCGATTAGAATTAATACCACGACCAGCACGCTCCTGCGAAGATCCACCCTTATATCTACGATTGAGAATGGGCAAACCAATTGGAAAACCAATACCGCGATCGACGCCGCTTATGTCCTACGGTAAGAAGAAGATGCGACCTGAATATTGGTTTAGCGTACCGAAGAATAAAGTGGACGAATTGTATAATTTTGTTAACGCATGGGTCCCACATCTCTACGGAGAACTCGAAGAAGAACAGGTAATGTTTTTTATTATTTATACATACTTATTTCATTTAAAAGTATACTATACCATCGATTTTATTGCATATATGTACTTACTATTACGGTAGTTTGTATAGTACATATGCTCGTACTCATATTTTATTTATCTATAATTATTGATAAAAATATATGTACACTTAATAGGTTTTACGTAATATTTATTTGTTTAATTACTTAATACACTTTTTAAAATGTGTTAAATATCATACTGTGATTTCATATAAATCACTTGGTTTGATTTAAATATAATTTAATGGATTTGTTGATGCATATTTCCGTTTTGAAAATGATATTAAATTGGATAAGTTTACAATCGTCGGGAGGAATAAGTCAAATCGCTTATTTTTAGTAAACCTCTAATATTCGTCATTCATCTATCTTAACCTTAATTTATTCTATTCGCCTCGATGATTGGGCACTGGGCATTTTAAACGGCAATAATTTTTTATGTATTATCACATTTTATTCATATTTGTCAAATAATATTTTATGAATTGCAATAAATTTTTAATTGATTCTAAAATGCGTCAAAAATATCAAACTTTGTCCCGATAATTTCGATGAATTTGTCTATAAGCATATTTAATTAGTTTATTTCAGAAAAATAAATCGTAAACGCAATTTTAAAATGTTTATAGCCAATTCATTGCTTAACTATCTTTGCAAATTGCACGTTTATTTTAATGTAAAATTTCCCAAGATTATACATAAAATTTTACATATCAAACACATAAAACTTATCACGTTATTTTACCATCATGTGTATTGTTTATATACAATAGATAAACAATTTTTATAGTGCAATAAATGTATTTTCATTTTTTTAGAACATAACACCACAATAATATATGCAATGGTAAATTTTTTATTCATTTTGGGAATTTGCAATTCAATCCCATATTAATTGATAAAATAATTTATTCATAAAGTTACGATTAATATTAATTTGAATTTATTATGCACGTGTGGCTAACGATTTATGCAGATATACAAAGTCATCTATGAGATAAATTGCGTCTCGAATGTATGCATAAATTTGATTAAATTATTATTGACTTAGATACAACTACATTATGATTACTATATCAACAGATCAAAATTGATTTTTTTTTGTAGCATTAATATTTCATTTGTAATGATTTCTAAATATTATTTATTCATTCAATGTCTAAACATCAATTATAAACTGATATTGTCATCGTAGTTTGTTGTTAAATTTCACACATTGTAGTAATTCGCATGTTGTTGTAATTGCAGGTGCGTGCAAGAGGATTTAGCTTAGTCGAACTCGATACCGAATTATGGAGTGATGAACCAACGCCATCAAATAGTCGACACGGCAGTCAAGATGGTGAAATATCCGAAATTACCAAAGAAAGTTGGGAGGTGAGCAATTTGTCAACATTACTTCAATGTCTAATAATATCTAAATAAATAATCAAAGAACTAATAAACCAAATCGTATTTATAGTTAGTTGTAGTAACAAGGTCAGTGTCAGGTTTTTTATTTCTCTTCAATCTACATATATAACATTAATGGAGTTGCTTTTAAAAATCCTGTTTTTCAACTAGTAGACATTTTTATTCAAATGATATTGTTCAATATTTTAATGCTCAGTTAAATTTATTTATAGCGCGCGTGAACTACTCCCTACCTACCAATAGTAGACGTTTTTATTTTATTTGTTGTAATCATTCGAGTTAGTTGAATTATAAATTAAATGAAAATGTCATATAAGGTTTGTGTTTGGTGATCAATTTGAGCAGTAGCGTACTATTTAGATAACATTTCTTTTTTATTTTCATGAATTCATATCTTGTTTTTGTATTATTAAAATGGGTGCAGCTGATCAAGGCGCCATACGTTAAGATCTACAGCATCCTCAAGACCCAGAAGATGTCTGCGGACGGCTGCGATGAGGTGACATACTGCACGTCACAAAAACAATACACTGAATATCTATGTCTATTAATATATCAATCAATATCTTTAAAATCATTTAAATCATTGCATTCATATGGTTTGCGAAGGTGGGTCAAAAATATTATCAACACTTTGGTTATAAAATATTTATGTACTGTCTTTTTAATAGTTTCTAACATTCATATTTCAAGTATTAGTTAAATTTAATTCTTTTTTAATTGAATATACGCTAATACCTTTTTTTAGTTTGCCCATCATGGCCGAAAATTCTTTTCTAAAAATAAAATGCGAAGGTGGCAATCAAATCGTTACATCACAACTAATTATAAAGTAATGCAAGTTTATAAAAAGATACGATACAAACTTTATTACAATCAATTTTAATAACAGGTTCAATTTAAAGCACTTGATTTTGTAAACATATCGATTGATTAGTAATGATTTATTTTTTTACACAGATTTTTTTTTCCAAAACTAAACAAATAATACACAGAGTGGTAATTTGTACATCTCTTATTATAAATTACACACCGTATTTGTGTACACTAAATAATATAAATGAGTATTGCTCTAGGTTAAATAATTTAATAATTCATACCGCTACTGTGTTAAGTGCATGCAACATTCTGAGACGTAGAAACTTTGGGTCATATACAGAATATATTTCATAAATTGATTGTAATAAATGTTTTTACTACGTTTTATAATTGAAGTGTAAGTAATTTTTGACTTACCACATAAATTACGTTTTGTTTTCTTCGTAGTCCTTAATAATAATATTTACTCATAAATCATCATTGAAAATCTTCCTACTTATACAATCTCTTAAACGAAACAAATCTAGGGCACACATTAGTAGTTGGCTTACATATTAGTTATGTGCAAAGCTGTGTTAGATGTCATAAATGTTTAGATCTAGAAAATTGTATTGTATATACATAGCGAAACGACGGAACAAATTGGCAAATTATCCAAATTATGTATAAAGAATGCGAGTTAGATTGAATGTTTTTGAACGCTTTGTGTGTGCATCGGCACAATATATTTAAAACAAATTAGACGCACCCATTAACTATTATATTTTAACAATTCTGCAATATTACAAATCAAACACACAATTTGAGAGTAAAAATTTTGATTACGTGCTCATTGCAGTAAACAATGTTTATGTATGTGCCAGTATCATGTAACTGTTGTTACATTTTAATGAATAGCAAAAAAAAACTGTTGGCTAATTGCAGTTATTAGCGTCAACAAAAACTACATATTATTGAGAAGGAGCAAAACACAGTAAATTAATGTTTTTTATTTAGTGTTTTACTATCCTTTTCGCATTATAAACAAACGATAGTGTAATGAAATCAGTGAGTGTTTTATTCGAACACAGTTTACATTCATAACTATTGATATATCAATGTGAAGCATGTGCCTTCCTAATCAAGTAACATACTATTGTATAATTAATTTAGTTCTCATTTTCCTCTGATTAAAATAACACGATCGTGGAAAGAAGTGATTAGAAGTGTAGATTTATTTGTCAGCTTAAACTCAATCAATCCACCCACGTTACGGCATTCATCCGGTCAGTATTTAATACGATTATGTTTCCAGGTGCTGCCAATGTCCGAGGAGATGCGAAGAGCGTTTTACGCCTCCGCTACTCCATCCTTAGACGTTGAATTGACGCCACCCGACCTTGTTGGTGTCACAGAAGTATTAACCTACGAGCATCGTGAGGAATTGTGTAGACATTTGCCGGCTCGAGCCGAAGGATATTTATGGACATTGGTGTTTAGTACAAGTCAGCATGGATTTTCACTGAATTCCATGTATAGGAAAATGCACAAATTAGAATCCCCCATTTTGCTTGTTATTCAAGATACAGACAATAATGTAATTATTTTTTTATATAATAGTACTATTTTTTAGGTGATGCGATATTGTGACATTACTCACACTTCCAATTAACGCAACCATCGTTAAAAATTATAATGTTATAGTTGGTTACACGCTGGTATGCTCATAACAAAAACGTTCTCTTAGTAAGTGGCGAATTAATTTAACAAATTGGTGTGTAATCATGCGCTTTTGAAAAGTGAACACGTCGAATATTCTTGTTTGAAAACAATTTTTTGCTGGCTTACGTAATTTTAAATTTATTATAATTTAGTTTATATTAATTGTAGTACCAATTTTATTGAAAACAGCTGATAAATAACATGCTGTCACGAACGGTATTAAAATAGATATAATTAATTGGCTTATACATGTATAGAAAAGGGAACGTGATGTACTTGTTTGTTGAGATATATTAGATGCTCCAATATAAACATATCAAACAGGTTGTAAATTGAAAAAAATAATGGTAATTACCGTCACACTGTTTAATAAACAAATTACTTTTAAAAATAAGTAATCTAATTCTGTCAGGGTTTTACATTTATTTTTAAAATTCTTTTTGACAAAACTAGTTTTCAAACTTTACTTAATAAGTAAAATATGTATAAAATTTTGCTTAATTATCTATTAATTTATTACTAGAATTCTTTTCGAATAAGTAATTTCAATCTAATAGATATAAAAATTGAATTCTTCCGATTGTTTGTTTGTTTGCATGATTAATTTAAATTGCTGCAGACACGACGATGCCGCGATGTTTTTTATTAAATCACATCAAGATAATTGTTTATCTTGTTTGATTTTTTAAATTTTAGTCTTCAAGGTTACGTTAACCAAACCTAAAATGCTAAATATAGATTAATAATTATCTCGTCTATTAAAATATGTTTTTTGTGAAGCAGATGTTGAATAATTATTAATCTCGGCCAACGGCAATCTATTTTATTTGCTGAAATTGGAAGTATGATGTAACGTGATTGAAATTTTGACATCTGTTTATAATCGATTGAATCTAATTGTTATTTGTTTATAGGTATTTGGTGCTTTAACATCTTGTGCTCTTCAAGTATCTGATCATTTTTACGGCACGGGAGAATCATTGTTATTTACATTTAGCCCTGCATTTAAAGTATATAATTGGACAGGCGAGAATTTATATTTTATAAAAGGAAATAATGAAAGTCTAAGTATTGGAGCAGGTGATGGAAAGTTTGGACTATGGCTAGATGGTGATTTATATCAAGGACGTTCTGAATCGTGCAAAACGTATGGTAATGAGCCGTTAACACCTAACATAGATTTTGTAGTAAAGACACTTGAATGTTGGGCTTTTGTTTAATCAAAAAAAAACACACAAACAAAAAATGGAAATTATTAATAATATGAAAATAAGTTTAATAATCAATGTATAGGGAAAGAACGAGAAATGGAAACTGAAGAGATAACAAGCAGTTTTTTCTTTTAATTAATAATTTGTTGATTGCAATGTTTATTCTATGTCTCGTAGTAAGCTAAATTATTCAAACCAATTTTTCATCAACTGCTTTTATTATTTGTTATATTGTATGTGGATCTAATCATCTACAGCACAATAGTTGTTATAAAAATGCTTGTTGCATAGTTTAAATGCTACCATTTACTTATTTTCATTTTGTTCTTGTCTTGCTTTAAACAAAAAAAGTTGTATTCACTCCTCGAACAAAACAATAGTTGGGTAATGCATATTTTCAAGTGTTATCGATAATCTATTAATTATAAGTGATTGTTTAGTTAGAATTCACTAAAATTCATTAAATAAAAAATATTAAAAAACTAGTCACAATAAATGTATGTGTAATTTTTGTTTAGTGAATGGTAGCGTAGATTAAAAAAAATTGTTGCATAGAAAAAATATTAATGAATGCATAATTAGTCATTCTATGTTGCTTGGCTTACAACGAATGATATTTGTAGTAACTTTTAATTTATTATTAGCTCTCAGCCGCAGATTGTGTTGTAGCAATTTGCCATACGAAGGCTGTAGTGTCTGTCTGTCAATTAGTGCGTAGCTAAAACGCATATCAGTTGTCAATTTTATAAATTAAATAATAAGAAGAAAAACAAATGAAAAAATATTAACATTATGCAGGGCTTTAACTTCTAATGGACTGGCAAATCGTACAGTATGTTATTATATTTTTATTATTACTTTTTTACTTTTTATTATTAATTATTACTACTTTTAAAGAAACAAAAATCTTAATTAATTTAGTTATGTTTTTTTGTGATAAGTCTATTTATATGCATACTAACAATTTTTTTCGTTTTTATTTAGTGATATTTCTAAACTGTACAGACAGGTATTCTACAAATGCTTGCACATAATAATCCCAAAATTGAAAATACAAAATAAATATATATCGTGGAAAGTAATCTAACTACAGCTGTACGTAAAGTGATAAGTGTTTGTTGGGCCCTGTAATATACATGTTTAGAGGCTGTTATGCGGTTTAATTATTTCTCCAGAAAGAAAAATACTAAATATAAATATATATATTTACTTTATAACTAATTGTACCAATTAGATATAATTTAAAAAAAAGTAATTGAAACAAATTGTTGTATCGTTCTTTCATATATAAATATATAGAAATATTATATTTTTGGTATACTTGAATAAGAATCAATGGAGAAGTAAGAAACCGTAAATATTTATTAGAAAAAAATTAGTTTGATGTCTATATAAGTTGTGTACTATAACATTTATCTAGGTATTTATCTGTATAAAAAAACAAATTGTATATATCAATTAATAATGAATAAATAGATGATGAAGTAGTTGTATTTTTGTGTTTAAAATACACTACTTTATGATTTTTAACAATTTATTTTAACCAAAATTTATTATTTATATGTTATTACTACTATACTACTATACTAATATTTTTCTGGGATAAATACATAAATAAATTGTTTATTGGTGCATTTATTTTCATTCGACAACAAAAACAATAACACAACGTAACGTAATCATGATGTTAACTATAAGAATTAGCCTTGTGTTTAGGTAGGAAATGAAAGTTTTCAGGCACTTTTCCCAACAGCATTTCGCTGATTTTGATCCAATCGGAGGCCGACGCCGATGCCATTAGCGTTTCCAATTCATCGCGTCCTTTAAAATACGGTGGCCGTTCATTGATCTTTTGCGGTGGATGCTCCAACAATCCAACCGGCACATACCTATACAAAAACGATAACCATTCGAGTAAAAATCGTCGCGTGTTTTCAACGCCATTTGTGTCTGAACCCCAATGTTCTAAACCGTAATTCGTATATTTTTGCAGAATATCAAAACGTTCTTTACTCGAAATATCCCACAATTTTTGTGTCTTAATTTCGTCAAAAATCCACGGTTTAATTAACGCGCCTCTACCTATCATTATGCCACTTAATTTGGGACATGACTCTCGAGCTATTTTGTAGTCTTCGTAGCTTAATATATCACCATTTCCAATTAGTGGCATAGTATCTGCAAGAACAGCACATTCTTGAATGTAAGCCCAATCGGCTTTTCTCGTATAACGCTGTTCGCGTGACCGACCGTGAAGTGTCACCAAACTAGCACCCCACTCTCTAAATTTCGGAATCTAAAATGTTAATTTTATAAATAAATAGTTATAAATTTTACAAAACATAATAATTACGTACAAGAGTATGTGCTATATTTGTTTTAGAATATACTCCAGTCCGTGTTTTAATAGTTAATGGCACACTTATAATTTGACTCAAATTCTTCACACATTGCTCTAACTTGTTCTGGCGATTCAATAGGCCACATCCACTTCCTTCCTTATACACGAAATCTATAGGACATCCTAAATTTATATCGATAAAATCTATATCTGCTCGTTCTTCTAGTAATTGTCCACATTTTGTAAAGGAATATGGATTGTTCCCGCACAATTGCACGCCAAATAAATCCTCAGTGTGATGTCGCTTGACTAATGCCCATTCTTGAGGTGCACCCTGTAACAGAGAATTGCACATCGCCATTTCTCCACACGTCACATCCGCCCCAAATTCTTTGCAAATTCGCCTAAACGGTAAGTTTCCAACAGTTGTTAGTGGTGATAGGAATAGCTTATCCTTAAATGCAATGGTTTTCTTTTCGCGCTGTAAAAGTTTAATTAAATCCTCGTCTGTAACAGCACCACAAGTTTCTGGATTCTAAATATATTACATTAAAAATCTGAAATTGTTTTGATTGGTTTTACATTACCTCTTTCTTTTTAAGGTCATTTTGTTTGATTAAAGTTTCGGCCGGTTTGAAATTGTACTGTTTCTTTCTCAAAGCGACTTGCAATTCATACGTGAATTGGTTTTTCGTTTGTGGTTTGTTTTCAAACTCCTTTGCTTTATCTGCATCCACAATGTTCTTCCCATCTTCTGTGATATGTGCCGAACCAAACCGGCAACCCACACCGCGAATACATCGCCCAAATGTATTAAAATTGTAACACACGTTTCCTAAACAGTTAAATGTTATTCTCGTTTTAATTTGATTTGCAATTTGTTGTTTACCTATATCATCCGGCTTTATTTTTAAATATTCCTTCACATCGTGAATGAATGTACAATTTTTTCGCATGCAATCTTTATTCTCATCAATCCTGGAATTACACAATTCTTTTTCGTTGTTTCGGGTAAAGGTTTTACCTCTCTTTTTATTTTGGCCACGCAATTTCTCATTTAGTTTTGGTTTTTTCGTTTCTGGTGCTTCATCACTTGCATCGTCTAACTTACGCTTGTCTTTATCAGATACACAGTCCAAATTTACTTCTCTTGGACGTTCCGGTAAAATAAATCTGTAGGTAAATACATTATTATATTAAATACGAAGTTAAAATTTATATATTTATATATACTCTGGTTTTATTTTGCAGATTCCATCTTCTGCCATCGTATTTTAGTAGAAATTCACTTTAAAGATATTTGAAATACCT
>JARJDW010019432.1:0-73503 GCA_030264715.1 Adinopsis sp. GC000173 | reverse complement strand
CGCAACCATGTCCGAATGTTAAATCATCCACGCATAGACGGTATCCTTTCTCGTGCAGATTTTCCAGCACGATGTAATCGTCGTCCTTAACATGGATGCAAAGCGCTGCGAATTGTTGCACGGCAAAGCTTTGCAAACGATTCATCAACGTCTTGTATAGTGCACCCTCCTTGTAGAACACACGCAAATTCAATACATACGCCTTGAAGTTTGCATTATTCAATGGTACGCTTTTCAAGAAGTACTTCACTTCGTAAACCATACCATTCTGTTTGTAGTATATGTGCAGGTCGAAGTGATTACCAAGAAACCCAATTGTAGTCTCACCATCGCCAATACGTTGCTTCTTGAAGCTGATCAACTCGCCGTTGTTGTTCGTTAATTTTCTAACAATTTCAGCACAATCTTGGAGTGTTATCGACATGATAGTACCAGCACACGTGCAGCGCTTCTACACACATTAATTTTTATCTGAAAGTTTAAATGTTGTATATGCAAACAAAGCAGAGAGAAAATAAACTATTGTTTAATTTTATCAATGTTACTCAAATAATAACGCCAAATACCAAAAAAATATTTCAGCATATAAAAGCGTTATCTACATTATACACATGTCGCTACAAAATGAAGATTATAATGAAATCGTACAACGAATAATCAACAAAAATGGTCAATTTATCGATGATGGAACATATTATCGATTGGATAATATTAACACATCATATTAAATCTAAATCCTTCGTGAAGAATCTGTCAACTGCAAGGCGTACGTCACCAACACGCATGTTTTCCTTTATCTAGGAAGTCGCGTTCTATAATCGCTTAATGAACACGTTGATGTCTCCTTGCCAAAGATAATAAACATGCATTACCAAAAGATTCACACTCAAGATGATATTGTATGTAACATTGATGAGGACCAGAAAAGCCGCAATCCGTATTTTATGTCATAAAGAACCGCAGTTGGTTACAAAAATACAAATCTCTTTATGTAATTGTCTATACCACAATCAGAAGTCACATAAAGAACAAAAAAAACATAAAACATAATCATTTTAATTTTTCACTAAAAAAATCAAAGATAATAATAATAACAACAGGGGTTTGCAGAAAAATTAATATTTTCCATGAAAGCCGCACTAAACTCAAAGAAGAGCCTCATTTGCCCATCATCGGTATATAATGTTGTAGACTGTACCTTCTTAGTTAAAACATCGAAAATTCAGTACATACACCTTAAAGTATTCATTATTCAATAACTCGCTTTTCAAGAAACAAATTTTTCACCTTGTAAACAGTACAATTCCGCTTGTAATAGATGTTTTAACTAAGTCTTTACCATAAAATCCAATTGTGGTGTCTCCATTGCCAATTACTTCCTTCTAGAACAGATAAATTGTTATTAATTGTTTAACAATTTCCTCACAATTCTAAAGTATTTTGGATGTGGTAGCACACGTGCAGCGCTTCCAAACACATTCATTTTTATCTCAAAGTTGAAATGTTGTATGCAAATAAAGAAAGCAACTATATTGTTTCATTTTATTTTATCAATGTTACTCAAATATTTCCGCATATAATATAGCGAGTTATCTAAATGTTATTGTACTTTAAACATGTCCCTTCAAGATGAAGATTGCAACGAAATCGTGCGTCGATTAACCAACAACAACGGTGCATTAATCGATTTTAAGCTGGAAGTAATCGGTGATGGAACAAAACCGATCGGATTCCTTGGGAATCACTTCAATTTGAACATCAACTACAAATTAAAGAATCAAAAGCATTGTATAAACTATTTCGTGAAGAGTGTACCAGTTAACAATGCGAATTTCAAGGAATACGTACTCAATACTGATGTATTCTTCAAAGAAGGAGCCGTGTATAATCGTTTGATGAATGCACTGCAGCAATATTGTAAGCAACAATTTGCAGCACGATGTATTCTCGTCAAAGACGATGAGCTAATTGTCCTGGAGGATTTGTACTCAAAAGGATATCGTCTATGTGTTGGTGACTTGAACATACAACATGGATGTGCGATTATTCAAAGTTTGGCGCGTTTACATGCAACAAGCATCGTCTACGAAGAGTTGAATAAAAAAAGTCTCTACGATAATCATGCTGATATGTTTCGTGAAAATGTATTCTCAGCAGATTGTAACAATCTACGATACAAAATGGTACAAAACGCGATTGGGTCAATTAATGATACAATGGATTTGTTGCAAATTCCCTTCGATAGTAGAATTAAAACGAAATTAATCAAATACGTCGATGATGGTATATTCAAACATCTACAACCATCAAGCAAGTACAGGAATGTTATATCACACGCCGATTTGTGGAAGAATAATATAATGTTTCGATCGGATGATAAAAGTGTCATCGATTGTGTGCTGATTGATTTTCAATTTGTCAGATACGCACCGCCAGCGCTTGACTTCCTCAACACGCTGTATTTAAATTTCAAGTCCGATTTTATTCAACTACACAAACCGGCACTAATCTATGTCTATTATAAAACATTCAGCGACATTTTAGCTGCGAATAATATTCAAGCAGAAACAATATTAAGCTTTGATGAATTTAAAACGAGTATGATCGAGTACGAATTACCGGCTTTGGTATCCGCCACACTCATTGCCACAATAATATTTCTGAGCGATGAATTATCAAATTCAATGGTTAATAATGAAGAGATTTTTCACGATTACACCTACGTAAATCGAAGTAAATATCTAGTTAAAGAATTTAATGATAATGTGAATTTTAGGAATCGATTCGGTGATGTATTGGAGCAACTAATACACTGCTTGTCGAAATAAAGCAAAGATTGATAATAAAAATATATCATTGTGCTATTGTTTAAGCGCTTCTTTTCGGCCCAAATCATGTACTGCAACTAAATCAAAATAAAAGATATTTATAGGGTTATATTCGGTGATATTTTGAAGAAACTGCTGCGCTGCTTACTGAATTAAATCTTTCGTATATTTTCCTATCAAAGTATGATAATAAAAATATATCATTGTGTTAGTATTTAATCACTTCGTTTCGCCGCGATCTTCCACGCCCCAATCGTGTATCGCAACCAGATCAGAATCAAATCGGCGCCCATTTGCAGCCAGCTCCAGAACGGCGTCACCTTCGAGCCGTCGATCTCCGTCCAATTTACAGCCACCTCAGTGATTGGAATGTTCAAACGTTGCGCTATGTATAACATTTCCACATCAAATGCCCTTTAAAAATGTTGAATTATAAAATATAGTTAATAAAAAGTTTTTTTTTTTGGTTTACCACCGCTCGACATGTAAGCTTTCAAAACATTTGCGTGCAGTCTTTCTCGTTAGTAACTTGAAACCGCATTGGGTATCTCGCAGACCCCGTACAGCAAACAACCATACGAGAAAATGGAAGCCATACATCAGAATCGTGCGAAAAACGCTACGTGTAGCTACAGCTTCCTCCTCTAGATGTGCTCGTGATCCTATACATATCGCTAAATTGTCAGCTGCGTTTTTAGGATCTTTAATGTAGCTACCTAAACAGTAATATTAAATTTTATACATTGTAAGAAAATAGAGTTGCCTATCATACATTGTAATGTTTTATCAATTGACGCTTCCAGTTTTGCTAAGTCAGCGAATTTTGTTGCACCGTCAGCGTCTGCAAATAGCAGCAAGGCTCCACGTGCACTAAGCATTCCCTATAAACATTTTTCAATTAGATTTAATGCATTTTTTTAGTAAAAACAGCTTACAAGTCGAACGGCACCACCTTTTCCACGATTTGCTTGTAGATCTAATATTCTAAACTTTTCAGTGGTTAGTTTCTTACAATAATCAGTCGCTACTTTAACTGTTTTATCCTTACTTCCATCGCTTACAACAATAATCTCATATTTAAAATCACTTTTCTTTGAACGCTCCTCCAGAAATTCGATGCACTCATCGAGCATAGGCGGCACTGTAATTTAACGAATTTCTAGTTATTAATTCTTTCAAGCGATAATAAATTACATCTAACTTCTTCATTGTAAGCCGGAATAATTACACTTAAATGTACGGTAAATTCATCTGTGATGCTTGGAAATTCTTTGTCTTTACTATCTAATGGATCATAAAAATATTTCTCTCGTTTACTTCTGGTGATAATAGGATAGCCTTTGGATGTTGCAATTAGGAAAATGCACATCTAAAAAACAAATAATTTAAATATTGTTTTGAGGTTAGATTGATTGAAAAGAACGTACTGAAAGAAATGCAGAAAATGCAAATGCGGAACTATAAAATAATAATGCTTTTAACTCAAACATATTGCTTAGTATAACACTGACTGTATTAGATTAAGATTAAATAATAAAATGTATCCAAATTGCATTGCTGGCATTTGCAATTGATATTTTTTTGACGGCTGTCACAATAGTTTGTTATTATTGGTGTGGCACGCCTGAACTTATTGATGTCAAATTAAGTACTGATTCTATTGTCACTTTTGATTAAATCATTTTGTGACATTTTTTACTAATTCATTGCTCATCAAAATTAATTATACAATTTTTGACGTATAATATTTTTTAATAAATAAAAAATTCCATAAATTAACGTAGGAAAGTATCTCAATTTATTAGTACGAACTTGACCGACATTGCACGAAAATCATCAACGATCAGCCATCAGTGTGTCCTCTCACAAACAACAAGCATCGGCCCTGTAAGTTCATTATTATTTGTCATTATTAACTCCTCTTTATTCGCAATAAAACACAACTATTTGCTGCTTGATATCTAATTAAACACATTTATTGGTAAGTGCTTAAACTAATATTACTAAAGAACGTTAAAAAATATATTTTTGGTTGGTTGAGGGTTTTTGCACCATAACTACCTATGCGTCATGTCTAGTGATCTTTCTAGACTTCTTTTTTTTACTTTGCATTATTTCATGCTATATATGAACGTATTTACAC
This sequence comes from Adinopsis sp. GC000173, assembly GCA_030264715.1. Lineage (NCBI taxonomy): Eukaryota > Metazoa > Arthropoda > Insecta > Coleoptera > Staphylinidae > Adinopsis > Adinopsis sp. GC000173. The sequence goes on along the minus strand of JARJDW010019432.1, from coordinate 68,532 downwards.
ATTACTCGTCGTTTTTAAGCAAATATTGCAGATAAAATATCGGTGCAATCGCTCGATAAGCGTTCACGCCGAGAAAAAAAAAGGGTTAGTTTAGGGTTAATATCCTCGTCGACGTTTTTCATGTAGCTTAAATTCGCCTGCATATTTAATGAAATATTAAATCTCTAATTATCTATCGCACCGAATTAGTATCCCGTAGATAAATTTATTTATTCTGGCTGGTTACGTATGAGTTCATAGAAATTCAAACAATCGGGGAAAAAAATGGTGAATCATTGATAAATTTTTATTCTATTTTTTCTTTCTCGGATGAATGAAACATTTTTTGGAGCTAATTATTAATTAACGATGACCCAGTTGTTGTATATAGCGTGGAATGTATGTCAAAGGGTTTGTTGTAAATTAAATTTGCATGTTTGCAGTTTTGCATCTGTAGCAGGCTGAATCCATAAATTAAAATAAAAAAAACGCGATTTTCTGTTTCATTGTTCGAACACCTGCACAATGCTCTATGTTTTTGAGACATCCTTGGTATGTGCGAGAGACCTTGAAATTGACCTCTCCCTCTTTTTTTTTACTCTAAGCAGTTTGGTCAATGACCTTTTCAAGATTTTTGCTTTCGGAATGGTAAAGCAAAGAGCATCATCTTCACTCACCCCTTGCATCGATTTATCACCAATTTGTTAATTCACACACATGTACTGGTGAGGAAGGGGGGAGAAGAGGGTGTGTGCTCGCTCTGCGAACTATTCTAAAGACAAAAAGCGGGCGTAATATTTAATGAGAGGGATTTCGGACCGAGTCAACGAACAGCTGAATGAACTGCTGGAAAATGTAAAATTTATCATTTTTGCTCTCGCGATGATGGAATAATCCGGCAAGCAAAAACATTTCATTTCATTCGCCTTCAAATCCTAACAACTTTGCGTGGTGATAACACACACCATTTTGATAACGCTTTATTTGCAATTACTCAATAGATTTTATTAATAAAAAATTGAAATTATCGTTTTCGTAATTTAGAACTCGAACAATGCAAGTAATTATAAATATACAGTGCATTTCATTCAATGGTATACATAAGCAAATGTAGCAAATGGCGTATTTTTATGTCCAACTTATATTTTAGTAAATTTTGAATGGAATTTTTGTTGCGATAAATTTTTTTGCGATTTCTTCATTGATTTTCCATTAAAACATTTAAACATTTTTCAAAATTGTTTAATAAACGAGATGAAATTAATTCTATTCAGTTTTCAATCAATAATAATGTAATTCTTTCAATAAATTGATGGAAAATACCAATGAACAAAGAAAATTTTCCTGCATAAACAAAAATCCATCCAAAAATTAATGTTTAATACTAAAATGGTAAGTTAGTCACTAAAAATCGTTAAAAATGAAAATATTGCTCAAAATCATGAATTTTATCGCATTTTTTACTTCACAATAAAATTCCTTCCGTCTTTTACGTGAAATTAATACAAGACTATCCAGCATTTGATTTAGAAATACCGTTAGTCTTAAAAATTGATATATAATCGATTGCTAATTATTAAAAATAGACTGTAAAATACAATATTTACAATAAAATGATATTTTTCTATGTACTGTTTATATATTTTAATAGTAAAACCACATAATATATTAGCGTTGCTTTATATATAGTTAATTTCAACCATAAAATTGTGATTTTCTTGTCGACCAGATAAGTATTATTAATATTTATGTCATAGTTTCATGAATGAATTAGCATTTCATTTTCGTGTAAATATTTACAATAGACGCCGTTGGAAAATGTTAAATTTAAACCAAAACGTTTGCCGGTTTATTTATTCTACTTACCAAGTGATTTATTTCTTCAGTGCAAAGTTTTTATTATTATATGTATGTGTACGTACGTATCAACAATTTTCGATGTTGTTGAAACTGTGCCACCCTTTCAATTTGCGACCAGATAATAACAATAAGATGTTAGATAAATTTATATCAATGCAATTCGTGTCATAATAGATGTATGCTATTGTTTAAAATTCAATAGTGTGTGCTCATTGAAAAAAATCACAAATGGTTAATTTCGTTTAGTTAGAGAAAAAAAATGATTGAATTCAAACATTATTCTATTTAATGATCTAACTCGGCTGGAATGATTCGATTTGCTACAATACTAAAAAGTTAAGTTAAAAAACTGTTTGCGAAGAAATAATGATTAATTTTCATTGCTAATTTATACAAATAAATGCGATAAGATAAAGGTGTAAATATTGGAATGTGAATCAAAAATGCATGGTTTGTCGTCGTCGGTGTCGTCTAATATTTGATTTAATTGCATGAAAATGAGAAATAAAAGTAAAGAGTATACTTTGTTGTATTAATAAATATTTGAATTGGTTTTCAGGTGTATTTTTAAAAATTTTCTAATAATATACAAGTATGATGAATCCAATTGCATTAATGTTATTTTCTTTTTGTTGTTGTATTGTATATATAAATGTTTTGAATATATACGCCGCGTGGAGGGACACGAACGAATAATAACTAACAAGTGAATAATGTTTTGTGTTTCAGTTGTTTGAGGCCACACTGCAAAAGTAAGTAAAGGAAAAAGGAAATAAAAGTGCCTGGACTGTGAGGGATTTGTTGGCAGAAGTAGTTAACCCACCACAACGGAGTGCCCCAGGCAAGCGGGGCCACAAGCTCGTGTTTCGGGGAAGGAACCTGTTCCCCCCGCCAAACGACGCTGGGTCCCACCATCTACTCTGCGACATCACGATGTTTCCACACCGGAGTCCCGAAACGACCTGGTGTTCCGTAAAGTTCGTGGTATTCTTAATAAACTCACACCAGAGAAATTCAAAAAGCTCAGCGATGATTTACTAAGATCAGAACTATCATCGGGTACTATTTTAAAAGGTGTTATCTATTTAATATTTGAAAAGGCGCTTGACGAGCCCAAGTACTCGTCTATGTACGCACAGTTGTGCAAACGTTTATCAGAAGAAGCTCCAAACTTTGAAAGTAACGAAAACACAAACACATTCAGATTGTTATTATTAAATAAGTGTAAACTTGAATTTGACAATAGAAATGAAATACTTGAACAATATGGTACCAAAGATACAACTTTGGAAGATGAGGAAAGGCGCCATTTGGCGAAACGAAAAATGTTGGGTAATATTAAATTCATTGGTGAATTGGGTAAGCTACAGATCTTATCGGAAAACATACTCCATCGCTGCATATACGAACTGCTATCAACAAAACGCGGTGACGATCCCTCCGAAGATCTGGAATGCCTTTGCCAAATTATGCGCACCTGCGGCCGCAACCTGGACACAGACAAAGGCAAAGGGCTGATGGATCAGTATTTTGCGCGCATGTCAGTATTGGCTGAAAATCAAGACTTACAACCGAGAATCCGTTTTATGTTGAAGGATATTATTGATCTTCGGGCTGATGATTGGGCACCGCGAAAAGTTGCTGTTGTCGAAGGTCCGGTACCAATACATCAAATTCGACCAGCTGATGATGATAGGCCCGGTTACCGAAGAGATAAGAATCAAGATCGCGATACCGATCGCTCCTCAATGTCCGAATTATTCAGACGGCCAATGAAAACACGTGGAGGATTAGAAGATATGCTTATTGGAATGAATTTGAGCTCGTCAACCACCAATCTTATTCCTACTCATAACTTTAATCCTAATGGTTTTGGTACTCAACGTGATGGTGGATTCAGAGGTCACAACAATCAACGCAGTGGTTTTAATTATAACAATAATCAAAGAGGTCAATACAAGCACAACCAAAATAACAGCAACACACAATTTAATAATCGTAAGTGTATTTCAATTCCATTTTATGTTTCATTTTATTTTTTTATTTATCTATCATTCACATACTTTATTATGCGCGCGCTTTTAAACGCGTATAATAAGCATAAAACAAATAGTAAACAGGTCAAAATAATAAAGCGACAACGCACACACACACACACACACACCTAATTATAAAAATTTATTGGGGTTATATGCGATAAAAAAACATACTCATTAACGTCGTCATTTTATTTAAAAGCGATTAAAATATTTTATTGGAATAATGTTTTACTTTTCTTTCTTTAGAAGCCAACAAGGAATTGGCACCACGCTTCAAAAAGAACCTAATTGTAGCACGCGAACAAAATCTTGGCGAATTAGAACTACGACCAGCCGCCAATTCAATGCTCTTCAATAAAGCGACGGTAAAGACGAACAACATCATGAATACGCGTCCATTAGAACCACCGATAACGACCACCACAACCAACTCAACCAAACCAGCTCCGGTACCATTAATGAAAGAACCACTGCCCATCAAGCCAGCCGGAATCGAAAAGCCGAAGCAGGCGAAGAAGGAGAAAGGTCCAAACAAGGAGGAGGTTATGAAAAAGTTTCATTCGCTGATCGATGAGTTTCTGAAAGGGGACGTGACGATCATCCAGGCGGTGGATTCGTATAAAGAGCACAAGGTTCCCGATAAGTTTGCGAAAGATACTATTCATTCCGGCTTGAAAGCGTCGGTCTTGGAACGCAATAACGACGACCGTAGAAAATTGATCAGCTTGTTGGCCGATTTAAAGAAGGAGAATTTGATTAATACTAATATTGTGCAAGAATCATTTCGTATACTTTGTAATCTTATCGAGGAATGTGAAAACGAAAAGGACAAAGTCATCGGTGCAATATCGATACTCTTTGCATCGGGAATAAGCGATAAACTATTAACTCTCTCCGACTTGGTATCGTATACCGAACATGGCGTATATTATCCATTATTCATGTGCGCACTGCAAGAGATACGAGAATTAACCGGCGAAAAAGAACTTACGAAAATGTTTAACGAATGCAAGATTACGCTACTAGCCCAATTGCCTGAAAATCATAGGACTAAGGAGCGCTTAGCGGAAATTTTAGAAGAGAAACGATTGACCTTCCTATGCCCAATGCTTCTACTCGAAGCTGATCTTGCTAAGCAATTACAAAATGATCCAAATCCACAACAATTTTATAAATGGATTAAAGAAAATCTTGAATCGATCGATTTTACCGAACCTGGATTTATTACAGCTTTAATGACGGTTCTGCTCAAATATATTACTCAGGTAATTTTACATTTTATCAACAGCCACGATAAATTGATGTAATCAATTAAATTTCATCAAAACTATACTCTCGATTAACCGATAGTTAATAATCCAAATACTTTCCTTGTCTCGCAATACTCGTAATCTATAAATTTAACTAAATTTAATGTATACCAAGGGCCCAAATGTTCTGTCCCTAGCTGTACAAAAAAACTAATAGATTGCAACAGAAGGCTATTTTGTTTCGAGCTGGCTCATTATAGTTTAGTTTATTTTAATAAATAATTAATGCGATTGCCACGCATTGTCCTTTTTTTGAGAATCCAGTTAACATCTAAAACTAAACCAGATAGAATTCAGTAAATTCAGTACGGTTTCAACCAGTTTGTGTCTTATCAAATTAATATCATAATTTATGCTAGAACATTTAAAAATCATATACACACACATACATAGTTTGTTTGAGTTCTCCAAGGCATTAACCTGTACAAATACATGAATTATTTGTTGATAGGAAGCAGCAGTAGCAGCAGCTGGTGACGACAAAGCAATAGCCGAAAAAGAAAAACTACTCCTAGATCGTTATCAACACATTTTACATGCATTCCTACATGAGAAGCCAGCGCTACAGCTTGTTGCAATATACGCACTGCAAGTGCACTTTTACTCCCTTGGATTTCCGCGCGGACAACTTCTACGTTGGTTTAATGCTTTATACGATTTATCAATTGTAGAAGAGGAAGCGTTCCTTACATGGAAGGAGGATGTCACTGATGTATATCCAGGAAAGGGCCAAGCACTATTTCAAGTGAGTATATGCAAAATGAATGAACCGAATGATAAATGTAATAATCTTGTATTCTTTCTTTATTAATTCATCATAAAGGTAAATCAATGGTTGACTTGGCTGCAAGAGGCCGAATCTGAAGAGGAAGAGGAGGGCGATGAGTAATACTTTTTTTTATGTGATGAATGTGTCACTTAGGAGAAATTTTTTTTTATTTTTTAAGTTATTTAAAAAAAAGAGGATAGAAATCCTATTTTACTTTAATTTTGGTGTCAACAGCTCTGATTATTTAAGTATTTCAAAATAGTAAATTGTCCTTAGGTGTAGTTTATGTTCTTTACGTCAAAGTATGACGAAGGTCGTTCTAGCACCAATTTAGTGAAATTGTACATTATGCTGTTATTTTTTATGTGTGAATGGTGTTTCATTTGATTATTTTTAATGGAAAGTAGCAATGATTGTTTAGCGTTGTAAGACTGTGGCGTATGATTGCTTTTTAATCTAATCTATTCAAACTATGTCGATCTGTTTTTACAAAAAAATATGAAATATGAAAGAATGAAAAAAAATAGTCCATTCATTTATCTAATTAATGATATATCGAATAATTACATTAAAAAACAAAACTATGGTAAGCACATTTTAAGTTTTACTATTATTTTTATATTTGTGTGTTTTTTCAAATATAGATGTTAATTCTGCAATTATTTAAATTTAACAATCCCAAAAAAATAAGTATTTTATGAATTTAATAATAATTATACCTGTATACACGTAGATTTAGAAACTACACATCAAACAAAAAAAAATCAAGAAATATAAAACTTGTACTCTATTGTAATTTCGAAAAAAGAGAATCAAGTGTTAATTTTTTCTTCTTTTTCATTTAAATTTTTATTTTAATCCCTGCTATAATAACAAATTAAACATTAACATAAACCAATTCACACACGTATTTGTTATATAAAAAAAATTATGCTCTATTTTATTTATACACTACTTATTTAATAAATATTTACAAGCAAAATGACTGAAAAAAAATCATTTTGGTTTTTCTTCAACTGCTGCTTTATCATCTAATAACGCGCTAGTGATGCCTGCCTTTTGTAATTCTTCTATCAAATCGCCCGACTGATGCATTTGCAGTAAAATGTCACAACCGCCCACAAATTCGCCATTAATGAAAACTTGCGGAATGGTAGGCCAGTTAGTAAAATCTTTAATCCCTGAAATTATTAAAATATGAAAATTATGATATATAAATATGTACTTAGAATTACCTTGTCTTAAATTGTCATCTTCTAATATATTATGTGCGTCGTATTTGACACCGTGCATTCGCATGATCTGTACAACAGCATTACTAAAGCCACATTTTGGAGCCTCCGGTACGCCTTTCATAAATATCACCACCTTATTATTACCGACCAATTTCGAGATATTATCGGATTTAGCAGCAAATAATCGTGCTAATGGTACGTTTATTAATTTCGAAGCGTTTCTAGCTAGAGCACTCATTGTCGAGAATTTTATGTAATCTAACCTCAAAATTTGATTTATATTTTACGGCCTATTGAGTTTTAGATTAATTGAGATTAATCAACGATATATCGATGCAAAAGCCCTAAAATAAATAATAATTGATATATAATGCCGTTTATGACACAGTTTGTATTGAAATTGACGTGTTTAATAGTTTTATTACCAAATAATAGATGACAGTATATATTTTTATATAAAACATGGGAGTATTTTGATATTAATTAAATATCTAGCTGAGTAATCTGCTAACACTGAAGTTTACTATCATTATTTATATAAAAATATGCTAAAATAGACATATAATCTTAAAACAGATTCATGAGCATCGACTAACCTTTAACAATGCTTATTTTATTTATTTGAATCGAGCGCCAATAATTATAAATCTAGGCAACTTAATGCACAATACTCAAGCCACACAAATCCGATTTGTATCTACGCTAAGAATGGCCATAGTTCAGCTATCACCACACAGGTGGTGCCACCAAAGAATGTTAAAAAATTAATTGAAAATTTGTCAAACTTTAAATGCCTATAACTTTTTTATTTGTTGTAATACGCTCGTCCGAGTAGTCGCAATGGCCTTAGAATGCCAAAATACATCTAGGAACCAAATTTGAAACAAATCTATTTTCGTTAAAAATCGCAACAATCGTTTTATATCGTGATATATAGAATTTAGATTAGTTATGAATTAAAATTTCACTGCCTTCTGCGATCTGATATTCGCCTAGTACATCTCAAATTTTTATATAAATTTAATATAAATGCTGTGCAAAGTTTGAAAATTTCATAACATGTTTGCTAAAACGAATGTTACTAGGCGAACATCGGAAGGTAGATGGTAAACGAAAATTGGCATTAAATTTCTAAATATTTTGCAACGTTTGAAAATTTCATAACATGTTTGCTAAAACGATTGTTACTAGGCGAACATTGGAGGGTAGATGGTAAGCGCAAATTGGTATTAAATTTCTAAATACTTTGCAACGTTTCAAAATTTCATAACATGTTTGCTAAAACGATTGTTACTAGGCGAACATCGGAGGGTAGATGGTATACGCAAATTGGCATTAAATTTCTAAATACTTTGCAACGTTTGAAAATTTTATAACATGTTTGCTAAAACGATTGTTACTAGGCGAACATCGGAGGGTAGATGGTAAGCGCAAATTGATATTAAATTTCTAAATACTTTGCAACGTTTGAAAATTTCATAAAATGTTTGCTAAAACGAATTTTATTAGGCGATCATCTTGCCGCTTGCCGTAGTCGATCTGGATGATCACGAAAATAACTACATTCATTGTTATTTAAGTGACTAAAGTCAATCTCTGCACTTAACCCTCCGACATTTTTGGCAGCATTTTCAATTAAAAATATAAAAAGCGAAGTTAGTATATGTGTAGCAATCCAAAATCTGTGCGTTTTCAAGGATGTTGGCGTGTTGTAGAGAAATGAAATAATTTACCTGATGCAGTATGAGTCGCATTTTTGGTGCATTTTAAAGCACCAATCCGCCTAACACGATTCACTCGTTTCGGCTCCTTCACCAAAATTTGTATACATTTACACTTAAAACATTTCAATTACTGAAAACACGCTTGTGGGAGTGCTTCTATGTAATTGAACTAACGTTTAGGTTATTTTGCTTTATAATTGCATTGTTGTATTACGTTTATATTCATTCTAATTAATAAAATATCAATAAACTATTTGTATAATTTGAATTACCTTGATAACATGTTGTTCTAGCGCCACCTGCGTACTGGTAGCTGAACTATGGTCCTTGTTAGCGTAAGCACAAATCAGCTTCATGCGAATTGAGTATTGGATATTGTTTATTAAGTTGCCTATGTAACAAGTAAGTTCTTGGTTAAAAATTAAAATTATTCACATCGACAGCTCACCGTCATCCGCTCATCATTCATTGCCGCCAGATTCCTGAGATTCATAGCAGCGACGGTATTTTGACGCCAATCTAGTCCTTTCAATGTATGTAGCCATAGACTATGCATGTAGCGTAACATGATTCCGTCCATTGTCAAAAATACTTTCTTCCTACCACTTAGCAACAATTTTCAGCAAAATCTCACGTCTAAACGTTGTATGACTTTTACATATGGAAGTAGCATGTTAATGTGAATAAATTGCGCTTTTAATTAATTAAAAAAACGATGTGATTTTAAGCAGAGTTGTTCGTTTTTCGAAATTTTGCAACGCCACACAATCATATGTGTCATCAGCTGTTTGAGGCCAGTAAACGCTATCTAAACACAAGCGAGTTTTTCTAATAGAAAGAGATAGTGCACAATGCGTTAGATAGAGAGGGAAACAAAAAATTCGTTGACGTCGACCGTTATTAAAGCGCGAAAAGTAACCGACAAGGAAACAATCACATCATAACCAATTCTGGTTACAAAACCATTACGCCCTTCTGGTGTGCAACAAGTGAAAGTGTTTACGTGACCATCTACATGGACTATCTGTAATATTTAGGTGAGTTTCATTCATAATACGTATGAAATAGATGCGAATGTATGTGAATGTTTTAAGTGATGGAGGTTGTAAACGACCCCGAAAATCCAACACCACCGCGAAGATCGTTGCGTCGGGGCGCTCTCACCGAAATCAACGATCTGCCGAACGATGCACAAACGCCGAAATCGAAATCGCCTGATGAGGAGATCATCATACAGCGCGGACCAAGGAAAAAGCCACTCACTTGGTCGCCCTACGAGTACAAAAAGACTAAGATACTGGGACCACCGAGGGAAGTGACACCGGAGAGGAAATCACTGCCCAACATCGATTCCAAACTGCGAAGAAGACTGATTTTGACCCCGGAGAAGACCCAACAGCCTACGTTCGTAAGCGAATCAATTGCGAGACGGTTACGGAGTTTCAAAGAGAAATGCAATCAGCAATAATTGTTAAGTAATCATACACAGTGGCGGATTTATCATTTAGCAGTAGTGGTAGCCAAGCAAATTGTAAGGCCCCAAAATGTTATAAATAATTTGTAGTACGAGTACTCACTTTACGGCTAGTCATGTTCCAGATTTATCATTTTTAAGCGAATGTTCTTCGAAAATAGTTAAACTACTATCTTTTTTATAATATTTTACATTAAAAAATCAGAAAAGTCGCTTGGAAAAAATGTTATCAATGTTACTAAATAGTTTTACAACAACATAACTATTGTGGGCAAAATCGCTCAAAAATAGAAATAAAAATATACAGGAGTTTTTACATTTTCAAAAGGTCAAAATTTAGATTTTATTCACTTGGTGCGTGCATCTTTATGAACAGGTCGTTTAAATTGATGTCCTTTCTAATAATTTAAAGAAGTGCAACAGTAGAAATAGTAGTTTGGCCTTTTTAGTTTTTTAAAACCCTTAGTCGAGAATCACAATTTGATTGATTGATCGTAAAGTGAAAAGTATTAGTACATAATACAAGGAGCCCAAACATTATATTTAAGACTTAAATCCGCCACAAATCAATAATACGCTTAGTGTTCAGCGAATTTTTATAACTTTTTCGATATGTGCCTTTTAATGTGTAAGAGTAGATTTACGTTATTTAAAACAGAAAATTTTTTAATAATAATAATAAAAGTGTAATTTACCAGTGTAAGTTCAATAAAGTTATCGATATTTTGTAGATTCTTGTATTTTTTTAACACGCAAATACATTCATTTAATTGCACATGGTTTGCATCTAATACTCTTGGATTAAAAATTTTTTGTACGACTAGAAAGGAGTACAATTTGTCATAATCGTTTTTCTTTTTTGTTTTGTTATGTTTCAATCTTAACAAATTAGAAAACTCAAAATAATAAACAAACTACAATGGCGTAGTATTTTCCTTAAAATGCTCGAGCTTTTAAAAGTTTTGTCATCAGTATATGTAAATATATTATATATATATATAAAAAAATAAATTTACCCTTAATATTATTGCGTATAATAAACTCTATAATATAAGGTCTTCGATCGCCAAAGTGAATAGGAGTTATCAAATTTAAGTAAGTACACGCCTTGGCCGGGATAGCGATGCGAGCCAGCATACACTTCGTTCTGGCAATCGCGCCGAAAGACGGGCACGATTTCGGTGAGGAGCGGCGGGGTGCCGATCGCACTGCCCGACTCCAGGTCACGTCCCTCCGCCTCGAAGTCGTCGTCGATGTCGTTCTCATCATCTTCACTCTCGGATATATGCACGGACACTTGGTCCGTGGTTGGTGTGCCATATTCGAAAAATACTCCAAAGCCTACAAATAGAAGTAATATTGAATCGTTGCAATGATTAATTGTTTAGATTTGTTTTTAGCTGCAAAGAAACAGTTGTGGATTTGCTATTATGTGATCAGGCACCACAAAACACTAGTTTGTAGGTACTTCTCAGTTTACGACTAGTTAGATTTCGACATCTATATGTTTTAACTAAAGAATTTATGCTGAGACTCTAAAAATTATGCAATCTCTAGAAAGATCAAATTTCTGACCAGTTTTGTCTCCCATTTTTGTCATCTTTTAAGTGATTGTCATGCACTTTTAAAGAAAAATCATTAAATGACTCCTTTTTTTATTAATTTTGCATAAATGCATTAAAAAAAGTTTATATTTCTTTCAACAATTTTGTAAACAGTTTATTGTCAATTCTTTGAGTACGATTTTTGTCATTTTGAAGGAATTTTTATATAGTTTTCAAGGAAATTCATTAAATAATTACTTCTATTACTTAGCATAAATGATTTTAGGTAGCAAGATCTAAAAACTGCAGGACTTGGGCGATTCAAAATACATCCTTCGATATTTTGTCCATTGTCGTATTTTCATACATTTTTTTACGTGCAATTTGTTAAAAAAATCCTTCAGCTTAAGAAAAAATGTTGAATTTGGTTAATCGTAATTGCATGAAATAAAAAGTATTTATTCTTAAGCTTTATACTGTCTCAGACCCTCTTAACGCTAAATCCACCATTGCAACGGTCATTCAAAATCGATTAACTATATACCAATATCGTAATGATCAGTGGCAAATTCCCAGAACAGTCTCGAACCCTCCTGATGTGTCGGCACGCGCACCGTCACCGTCTCGCCGTGTCCCACCCGTACCACCCCATTGCCTTCCGCCTGCGACACTGTTTGCTTGAACGTATCGATATCGGATCGCGTCCACATATTGGCGCACATAATGTACTCCTGCTGGTTTTCATCAGACAGATTCAAGTCATCCGTGTCGCTTCTTTGCTGAAAATTGATTAAAGCGAATTAGCAAATTGATTATTCAGTAATGATATTGCTGTTTACCGCGTCTTGTTTGTCGATTTCAATCTCCTTTGGATGTTCGCCGCGCTGTGCGGCTTGCAATTGCTGCATGTATTGAATGTAGTGCTGCTCCTGCAATTGTTTAACGAGTGCGCCTTGTTTTTCAGGTTCTCCTGTAATGTATACTTCAAATTAGATTAAGAAATCCACTAATGTTGAATAAATTACAGCACGATGGTTTAAAAAATTCGCTATAACGAGGGTGAATCAAATATGAAATATAAAAAATTATCTTAAATGCACCCTCGCTTTTAAGCGCATTTTCTCAGCAAGAAACATTCGTTATTAACAACTTTCAAGCAAGCCTATTGAATCAATTGTCGCTGAAAAAGTACGCTCAAACGAAAGTTACAATTTACTTAAAATAAATTGGATGATAACATGCCTGGAAATTGGTGCTCGGCATATTTTCTAAACTGTTCATACGTTTGTTCATTTAAAGCTTGTTGAATTTGCCGCTTAATTAACTCCTCTTTCTCCATCTGTTCTTCCAGTACTTTTTTCTCTTCCTCCTGTTTACGTTTTTCTTCCTTCTCGGCCAGTTTCTTTATCTCCTCTTCTTTACTGCAAGAAGTATGATTATTAAATACCTTGTAATTTAATGTAAAATAACCAGATCGTTAGACTAAAATATGAGACATTTATTATCTTGGATGTTGGATAGATTTCAGTCTAGTACATGCAAAGGCGTATTGCGAAACATTACACATTTTAATGCAACTATTTCTGAACTTTTTAGTTTCCTTAACAACATTATCGCAACAAGAGAATGTCAGGAACTTCGGTGGACAGTTTTCAATACATGACAAGCTAATGTCCCACACAAATGTCGTACATTCGGTTACTATATTTTAAAGCAAAAATAAATCAGTCTTACGCCAAGCGTTCCTGCTCTTTCTTTTCGCGCCGATGTGCCTCTACGTATGCCGAAAATAAATGGCACTTTCTGCTAAGCAACTCAACGAAGCCGGCACGCGCCTCATCCCTGCTTAAACTGCCCAATTTCTGCCATGCCAGGCGACGATCTCTGCCCACCACGTCAAGAGCTCCCAGTGGCGGTAGTTTATTAATTACATCTAATAAAGGTCCATGTGATACTTGCTGAGAAAAAGCTACCAATTGCAACTTATCCTCGTAGCTAAAATGTACTGCTTTACCCTCTTTCTCTGCAAAATAAAATACCATTATTATCGGAGGACAAGCTGAAAGGCTGGGTTTGAACACCTTTGTAAAAGCTAATAGCCAGTTTATACACATCGGTTAGTGGAAGGCCGTATTCTAAGCATTCATTGTTTCTATCATTCTCATTACCATTGGCAAAACTAATTTGTAAGTTATTAAATTTTTCATTTATTTGTGAAGTGTCACTAATAGTAGCCATTCTTGTTATGAACTTGACACGAAAATTTGCAGACCACCAACATATCGGTTTAATGTTGCTATGATTCTCCTATAGATGGTCCTAAAATGTAGACCGGTCAAAATTCTAGGATTGTTCAACAATTATCTCAAATAGTGTTAATTTTCGCCTAAAAGAACATTTGACAGTTTAAAAAATATTTAAAGTGTTTCAATTATGATAAGCAATTTTAGTGCCATCTGTAGGAATTTACAGCAAAGTTCTTACTGCACATTATTATGGTAAGTCAAATTTAATTTTAACCGGATAAATATTGAATATCCTTTACTTCAATAGGGCAAGCATAAGGAGAAATTGAAGAAGCACAAGAAGGAGAAGAAGAAGCACAAGAGGAAGGAGCGTAAATACAGTAGCAACTCCGATTCAAGCAGCACCGATGATGAATGGATTGAAAAACCACAAAAACGAAACGCTAGCGTTGAAAGTAAATTGGAACGAAACGACTGGTTAACATTGCCTAGTAATTTATTTACTAAGTCGCAGGATGAACGTAGGAAAGAGAAGGAAACCGATAAGCGTCAGCAGCGACTAGACGAGCAATATAATCCATCGAAGAATACAAGAGAATTGAATCCTTACTGGAAAGATGGAGGTGATGGTTTGCCAACATTCAAAAAACCTGATAATGATGGGGAATATAAGAAGAAGGAGCGTAGATATAGTAGGAGCTCTGATTCGAGTGGTAGCGATGATGAAAGCAGGAATGAAAAGCCACAAAAACAAACCACAAACGTTGATAGTAAAATGGAAAGGGAGGATTGGTTAACATTGCCCAGTAGTTTATTTTCTAAATCACAAGACGATCGTCGCAAAGATAGAGAAACCGCTAAGCGTCAGCAGCGACTAGACGAACAGTACAATCCATCAAAGAATACAAGAGAATTGAATCCTTATTGGAAGGATGGAGGTGATGGTTTGCCGAAATTTAAAAAACCGGATAGTGATGCTAATAAACAAAAGGAGTATAAAAGTAATAAGCAGTATACACGCACTAGCGGATGGAAGAAAAAGCCGGAATCTACTTCGACATCAACATCAACAACAACTACAGAAAAAATACAAGAAATTTTTACTAATATACCAGAAGCAATGGATGAAGATATTGAAGATGAACCAGTATTGAGTGAGAAGGAAATGAATGCATTAGCTGCCAAAGTAATTAAGGCAGAGATAATGGGTAACACTAAACTTGCTACTGACTTGAAAAACAAACTGGAAGCAGCCAGAAAACGGAAAAATTCACAGCCTGATGATGCTATTCTACTAACACGCACAGACGCCAAAGGATACTCGGTGCCAATAAAACAACAAGCTGATTACGAACACTACGACCACAAAAAGAAGAGCAAGAAGCAGAAAATTGAAACACATTCAACTGACGGGGAACGAGTTCGCTACTTTGCTGATGATGATAAATATTCATTGAAACAGATGTTCGAGAATGAGAAATTCAGCAGCGTTGACGATCAGAATAGCGAATTCCTGAAACTAGCAAGCGGTGTGCGTAAAAACGATGACTTAGCGGATGTATTCACTGATAAAATACGTAAAGAAACATCATCTGCTAAGCTGGATCAAAAGAATCGTGATCGTGCTGTCAACGAACAACAACGCATCGCTAAAAGCGTTGACAATTGCACGCGATGTCTGCAATCGGATAATTTCAGCAAGCATCTAATGATTGCGACTGAAAATTCGTTCTATCTAAGCTTGCCTGGGCATGAACCGCTCACGGATGGACATTGTCTATTAACGCCAATCAAGCATGTTGTGAGTGCGACACAGCTGGATGAAAACGAATGGGATGATTTTATGACGCTGCGCAGACAATTAACACGGTTATTTTTGGAGAACGATGGAGATTGTATATTCTTTGAGATCGCTACCGGCTTTTATAGATTCCCGCACATGCATATCGAATGCGTTCCTGTGCCGAAAGAAATGGGAGATTTAGCACCTATTTACTTCAAGAAGGCGATTGATGAATCTGAAACAGAATGGGCAACGAATAAGAAATTAGTATCACTAGCTGGAAGGAATGTGCAGAAAGCGATCCCAAAAGGTTTACCATATTTTAGTGTGTCGTTTGGGATGGATGAAGGATACGCGCATGTGATCGAAGACGAGCAATGCTTTCCGCGCAATTTCGCCCAGGAAATCATCGGTGGCATGTTGGATTTGCATCACAGCAAGTGGCGCAAACCCAGACAGGAGAAGTTTGATCAGCAAAGCAAGCGCGTTACAGAGTTTAATAAACTATGGATGACTTATAATAAAAAATGATTTATATTTTATGAATGTAAAATAAATTGAATGATAATTTTTAATTCTCTAGCATTATAATCGAAGTCGTATTCGAAATTGCTGCGTATTCTTTCGCTAATCGACTAAAATTATGAATCGTGAATTTTATTATTATTTGGGGGAAGACATTTGATATCCTATTACATCTCCCTTCATCATCACTTAAAACTTTGATAATTACAAACAATGTCTATAATCCAGTAATTTCGGGAAACATTTAATGATTTCCATCAAAACTAATTTTTAATTCTCTAGCATCATAATCGAAGCCCTATTCGAAATTCCTACGTATTATTTCGCTAAATAAACTAAAATGTTGAGTCGTGGAATAATTGATAATTACACATGATGTCCATCATCGACTCATTTCAACAAACATTTAATGATTTCCATAAAAACTAAGTTTTGTTTAAAGTTGCCCGGACATGAAACTCTCACGAATTGTCTAGCTTGTTGCAAGTACTACACAGCATTTATAATACTCTAGCAACATTAGTGAGTTTTACTTGAAGCCGATTTCTTGGCAGCAAGTACAACGCTCTTGATGCATTTTCAGAGATAACTTTTCGTATACTACCCTTTACTTCAAAAAAGTAATCGATGAATGGAATAGGAATCAGATAAGAAATTTATATCACTAACCTGGAAGGCCCAAAAGCTAATTCCTAAGGTTTGTAGTATTTTAATGTCTAGTTTGGGATGGATATAGGATACGCGCTTGTAATCAAAAGTAAACAATATTTCCCACGCAATTTCGACCAAGAAATGTTCAGAGAAATGTTAGATTGGCACAAAATTATTTGTGCAAATCCAAACATTAAAATTTAATTTCGTTACAGAATTTAATAAATTGAATCATAAAAATGGATTTATATTTTATAAGTAGTAAAGCAAAAATAAATTAAACGATCATTTCTAATTCTCTAGCATAGTCGATGGCCTGTTCGGCAAACTCCTTCGACGGTATCGGCTCATCGTTCTTCTGGATTTCAGGCGCAAAGTGGAAAAAGTTGTCAACACCCAGCTTCCATTTCATCGTCTTCGTGCCAAATTCCTTGGCGGCTGCGTCGTGCGGCAAATACAACATCCTAGCCGCATCCTTCAGCGATATTTTCTCGTATGCTTTCGCCAGACAAATTGCAATCTCACTGCGAATCGTATCCAACAGATTATCCATGAAGAAGTTGTAGTTTTTAGCGGGAACGTTTCCCTTCGCTAAGAATATCTTATTGTAGCTTCCTTCCATTAAAAATTGCTCGATCGACAGAGGATGTCGGATATAAACGTTTTCCTGAATTTGATCAGCCGGCAACAGTTCCAATTCGGTGTGGAATTCAGCAACTCGATTTTGCGACAACAAAAACAATAAATTCAGTCCCAAAAGTTGATATTTGAATGCTGATTCGGCTAATGAGTTTTGATAGTCAAAGTAATAGCACTTCAATTGTGCCATGTAACGTTCGAATGCTGGAATATCTTTCGCTTCTATACTCCATTGTACACCAATTTCCAATATATCTCTAGCGAGAATTAGTTCTTGCTTAGATGCTGTGGCATTCGATGTTGGTAGAAATATCAAATTTGTTAAGCCAAGCTGTAAAAACGAGAATTTTAGAAAGGTGCTTCAAAGATAACCTATAAATTACCTTTAAATCTGCTAATAATTTCTCACATTTGCTTAAATTCGGTTTGGCTGTACCCCATTCGGTTTTCAATTGCTTGTACAAAGCAGCTACATCATTTATCACCGACATTTTAATGAATTTTCTTTCTGTACTGATTTAAATCTCGATGAATTGTATATTTTAGTTGTTTGACAAGATTGACGTCATTGCTGCTGCGTTAAAATCCTGTCATAAAATATACATCTAAATATTTTATTAAATCTTTATTAGCAAAAATAAATCATTTCTGAGTAAGTCAAAGAATAATATTTAAAACATTAAAGCATTTTAATTTATTAAAATACAAGCATTAATAAATTTTATGTAAAAACTCATTGAATATTTCTAACGCAGCCTTTAGGAGGCATGATGCGAATCAACCTACGATACCCAACGTATGTCGTAACTAAACATATGAAAATTGAAAATTCGCAATTATTACGAAAAGTAAACTTAAAATTACATTGATATATAGCAGATTAGAATTATTATACTATAAATAATCACATGCAATTCCTTTAAATTGGATAAATAATACATTTTTGATGTAATTTATTGATTTTCACAAAAACAATATGTCATGCTTTATGAAGTTATTAGCTATAAAAATATACAATAAGCAATATATTTGTTGATTTTATGTTCTTGTATGATATTGCATTCATGTTTAATAGCCTATTTTTAATTAAAACGATTAATTTTCATTTTGTGTTTAGGACAAGTGAGACTTCGTCGTCCATAGTTCGGCGAAAAACCTCCCATGGCCTGCTATTGACCTTAACCTAACATAAAATACACATTTGGGTTGAAAATTAATCAAAACGATGCATAGAATACAGGGTCCATTTGCTAAACGCGACGTTGAAGACGAGAAAAAGAAGGCGCGCGAATCAGTGTTGTCCAATCTTGTAGTTTTCGCAATAATATGTGGTCTAATTAGGGCAGGTAATTGTGCGCTGCGTAATTTATATATTTATGCGAACCGATGTGTGTGCGTTTTATTAATAATCTTGTCACTTTGTTCCAGGGCCCTTGCTAACACAAAAATTTTAATTCATCCGAAATGATTTCGAAGAAGGACGAAAATGTAAACTACTTATCGCTTCTTCCATATATAAAATTACATATATACTTGAACATGTGATGTTTTTGTTACCTGTAATGTGTTTTTGCTATTGTAAGAAATTAATTATAGTATTAAAAACATACATCCATGTTTTTTATTTTAATATACAAAAACAATACTCGTAGAAAATAAATTAATACATTGACTGATTTATCACAAAAACATCAAATAGATACAATTGAAAAATACACTTTCTTTCTTTAACGCAGTTTTTTGTTTGTTAAATTGTGTGGAATTAAAAAATAAAAATAAAAAGAACAAAAATAAAGGAAACTAATATTTTCAATAATATTTTTGCAATATATCGTTTATTTTTATATAATGCTTAACACTAATAGTAATTCTAAGATTTTTCTTTCAAGTAATAAATAAAGGAGGGAGTGTACTTTTTTTTATTAAATTTTTTCACTTTTCATTTAAGTATTGCACTGGCGATCGCGATTGTCAACTGCCAGTTGCTTAACTCCACATCGTGGAATGTAATAACGAATAATTAATAATATATATCTATGTATAAATTATAAATATATTATATAAAAACAAATAGAGAGAAAATAGATACAAGGGTTTTTTGGGGGGGATGTGAAACGATGTGGAGGCTTGTATTCGTTGAGGTTCAGATTCTCAAAGAAGTCCTTTTTACATATAATTAGCCCCCACGATTTATATATAAATTATGAATTATGTACGTATGAAAACTTAGCCCATAGTTCATAGGTAACAATCCGTTATCATTTTTTTATAGAAAGAAATAAAAAAAGAGAAATTATAACACAGCCTCGCAAAGCGAAATACTTTTAGGTAAACTTTTTCACTAACGTATTGTATATTCTTGTATACAATATAGAATTGTCTATAACATAGTATTTATGATAAACATATGTACAATCAATTAAGTTTTCTTAATTCTTCATGGAGCCAAATAATATATGTACTAACTTTTTACATAACTTACACAAAATGGCCTTTCTCAGCCATTTAACGCATCGTTTTATTAAGTATGCACTTAATTATTTATTATAATAAAATTAATCACTTTTTGTATGAAAATTTGTTTCTCTTTTTTTTTGTTTTAATAATTATTTTTTGCACAGCACCAATAAATTTAGTTCGGCGAAAACACTCACCACTAAAGCTGTTCAACAAATTTACTTAATTGGTCTTGTGGAGTCATCGGTGTAACGTCATTGTCCTGTTGACTCGTATGATTTTGTCCTAAAAGCATTTCGGAGGTTGCAATGTCGTGCGGTGATGGTTGCGTTCCTCTGGGACTAGGAACCGGTTGATTTCGCGGACTTGGCGCCGGTCGCGGTGATGGATTCGGTTGGGGCGAGCGAATAGGTGGCGGCGATCGTACGCTCTGCATCAGCTGTTGCTGCTGCACTGATATCGGCGGTCCCATTACGCCTTGCGGCGATGGAACTGGAGGCGGTGTCGGTTTCAATCCTTGCATCGACGGCGGATATTGCTGTTCCTGAAACGAGTTATTGTAACCCATTGGAGGTTGCCGGATCGCTGGCAGTCGTGTTTGGTAAGATGGTGGCGCATTCGGTTGTTGGAATTGTTGCTGCTGCTGCTGCTGCTGCTGCTGTTGTTGTTGCTGCTGCTGCTGCTGTTGCTGTTGTTGCTGCTGTTGCTGTTGTTGTTGTCGCATCTGCAACAGCTGTTGATGTTTATACCATTGCTGCTGTTGTGTCATTGCCTGGCCGGATGGATTGCCCGGCTGACCGGGGCCTCCACCTTGACCGAGCATTGGCTGCGACTGCATTTGCATACGATTTGGTAATTGTCCGGGATTCGGTTGTTGGCTTAGTATGTGCTGTAATTGCTGCGGCGGAGCATTGCCACCAACGCCTCCCGCCCCACCTGCTTGTTGAGCTTGGGCTGCTTGAGCCTACACACACACACACAACAAAAAAGAAATTATTTACTTGACATTCAACAAACAATTACAAAAAGTTTATTATTACATAGTGATAAGTCATATTTTTAAGTATTAGCTAATGAAAATTGATACGCTGTCGGTTAATTATATCGAGAAAGATATCGAACGAGACAGTCGCCAAGTCGTAACATTAATCTTGCACTCGGATTTCAGTTTACACGAGCCAATATAATTTGTTCTCAAATTCAATAGACATTATTCCATAATTTTGTCAAAGAACTACACACTTCACAACGTTTGCGCGCAAATAATTTGTCTTGGAAAGTCTCATGAAAACTCTTCAAAATTTTCTAATATTAAACTAAAACAAAAGACAAAACTTAGGTTATCCCCATTTGCGCGATGGGAAGTCACCATAAGTCCGGAGAGCTAGTCTCAACCTAGAGGTATCATTCCACCGTGAAACCAAATCAATCCTTCTCGAAAGCGTAAATTGCACACCTTGACTCCCAGTCGAAAGTACAACATTTTTTGGTTAGAATTAAATGTTTTCAAAAGAATCATTTTGTGGCTTGTCACTATACAACAACAACTAATTTCAATCAAATATAAAAACGTACCTGTCTTTGTTTAATAAATGCTGCCATTAATTGAGGATTCGTTTTCAAGATGTGTAAAATTTGTTGCTGTTGTTCAGGTGATTGTGGAGATCGTAATGTTGCCATTAGTTGTGTTAAAGCTTGTTTGTTGTGCAGAACGTTTCCAGCTTGCGGATTCAGACCGGGAACGCCCGGTCGCACCGTCGCCGAGCCGCTCTGCATATGACCACTCGAACTCATCTGTCCCTGTATCATATGCGGACCTGGCTGGCGTATACCTTGCGCTGTTGTGCCTGGATACCGTTGCTGCCACTGTTCCATTGGTAATAAATTACAACCTGCTACAAATTTATCAAACATAAATAGTTAATTTAAACATCAATGAGTTAATTAATAGAACGTACCTTGCGAGGTTCCTAGATGGCCACTTAATCGTTGAATTTGTGGCGGTGGCATATTTTGACCAGGAACTCCACCGCCCGGATTGACTTTACCGTAACCTACGTGTGGGGCTTGCTGTCGTGCAGCTTCCTCTTGTACTTGCTTGACTACTTGCAGAACATTTGCGGGTGGTGTTTGCGTTCCGGGTTTCAGTCCGATGCCAGGTTGATGCGGCGACTGCACACCCATTCCCGCCACGCCAATGTTACCGGCATTTATCGATGGACTTACAGCACCAGGCGGCACAACATTCTGAACACCTTGCATTGGTACATTGTTTCCTGGCAGAGCATTAGCTGTTGGCATTGTCCGTGTATTCATAACAGCCATTCGTCTTCTAAGTAATTGGGCTTGTTGTAATCTAAACATAATGAAAAGAAGAATATTAAATAAATTGTTTTGTGAAGAAGAAAATACACAACACTGACCTTTGTTGTAATTGTTGCTGCTTCAATTTATGCTTAATGTTAGGACAGAATGGCACGGGACATTTTGTTTCTTGGCAGTGTTTAGCATGATAGAAACATAAAGCGATAAGTTGTTTGCAGATCGGACAGCCGCCGTTCGTTTTTCGCTTGCAGACTTTCGTATGCGTCACAACGCGCTTCATCTTCTGGCAGCTGGTCAGCCGGCAATTGGCGTCGCGACATTGACACGCATGTACCAGCGATTGAATGCATCGTTGTATCGACAATTTGCGCGCTTCTTGTGGATTCGCTTGTTTCGAGTCGCTCGGCGACGAACCGTCATCCAGGTCGAGACCGAGTTTCTCCATTTTGTGCGGATGGCCGTCTTTCTCGTAGCATTGAATGCACAAATCGAAGTCGTCGCACACAGTGCAATGATATCGCGTTTCAACATGACCTTTGCAATTATTACAAGTGTACACAAACTTATCTTGTCCTTGGTTATGTAATTCATATAACATTGACATCGTGCTATATTTAGCGCGACGCAGCGATGAAAACTCGTAGTGCTTTTCTCTGGCCATGGTGAGAAATGCATCGCGACCATCCATCAAATCACAATTTATAAATGGATCGTGATCTTGTATTGGCTGTTATTTATATAAGAAAGATGAAATTAATATACTTGCGATGAGAAGGTGCCAAGTTGATTTATAACTTACCCCCAAACTAGCTGCAGATTGCACCGAATGCAAACGAATAACGAAAAAGACTTCTTTATGCTTCTCCATTGTAGCAAATATTTTGGCAGATAAATCATTACCGGTTTGTGGAGTATTAGATTTTTTGCTATTCTTCCTTTGATTAGCTTTCGATTTATTGCTTTTCTTTGCCTTTTTCTGGCCTTTCTTCTTACCATCCAATCCAACTTCGGAGTCATCAGTCATAGAAAATATCTATAAACAAATTTTTTATGTAGGTATAATACGTATAAGAGTTAAAGGTGGTGAATGAACTTACTGCATTAGCTGCTGCTTCGGCTGCCTCAGCTTGCTTTCGTTTTTCTTCCTCCTCTTCCTGATCGAGTTCTTTAATACTTTCTTCCAGGACGTTCGGCCAAAAATCACCCTCGAAGTATGGCAAGTCAGCAGCAGATCTTAAATTATCCTCCATTGCTTGTTTTAAAATATCCTGTAAAGTATTTTAAGAATTAGTAAAGGTGTATTAATTAATTTATGTGTAATAGTGAATTACCTTATAATCTAAAATAATTCGTTCTACCATTCCCTTATCTAACATCTTTTTGTACCAATCTTGTAGCCGCTTTGGTTTCGGTATTTTTTGTTCAACCGGATGGCAATGGAAAATGTAGTCATCGCCTTCCGATGGGGGACAGGCCCAAATATGAGCCATCGTATATCCCAACTTCTTAACGTAGTCCATATAGCCGAGTAAGATCTCATGATAGACAGCCGTCCTAAATTGTCGCGGCTTGAAGAAGTGCACGGAATCCAGATAGGCGATGTAGACGCGTCGCGTATTCGGCGGCGGACACTCCGATCCGTATTCCTGTACGTGCATGCCGAAGAAGCACACATCAACGCCGTCAATCTCCTCGAAGGCGAACAGCGCTTTCGCTCGATACGGAAAATCTTGACTCAGTTCACCGGTTTCCACAAATTTACTTCGCATCCCCGGTTTAACTTCGACAATCTTTTCCGAACTTGATACGACTCGTATGTGAACTTCACCGGCACCGGCTTCCTTTTTCTTTAGGAAATTATTGACTCTAGTTTCGATATATACACCCAATTTAGTGACTGGCAATCGTTTCGCGTTGAATTTATTATCCTTTCGCTTGCTACCCTTCTTTTTATGGCATTCGTCGCACGTAAATCCAGACGGCCATATCGCCTCAATGTGCAACACGCAGATTTGATGTAGTTTGCGTCCGCAATCGTTACATATCACAAATTGCTCCATCTCTAAGTGGTCGTTTTTCATTTCTTTGAATTGATCTTTCTTTATTGCACTGTTTGAAGAACAAAACCGATTTCAATATAATACTCAATTCAATTGTCTTCAAAATCAAATAAACTTACGTTTGTGCTTGCGTCGGATCGTCGCCAAGCGTAACAGTATCTCCCTGAATATCATTGAAGCACTTCTGGCAGAATGTGTATCTGTTGAATCCAAGACCATAAGCTTTAAGACTGCTTTTGTATAATAATTGTACCAGCCAAAAAGCGTGATTTTTTTATATTGGAACATATTTTTTTTGTTTGTTTGGAAAGCATCATCGTCATCACCATTGTAAAAGGGTTAGATGTACACGTGCACGTGCAGATGTTAGCCAAAAGCATCATCAACATGTGTTTCAAGTGAAGGGGTATATCAAAAAGGCGAAAACCAAAAAAATAAAAAAAGAGAAGATAAACAAAGATCAATATAAATTCTAATATCTAATTTTTCATGTATATAATTGTAATTTTTATATAGGATGCTCGGAACAAAAAACAAAATGATTCGTCTCATCACATAAACACATTTTCACCATACAAATAACGAAAACTACATTAAAATCATAAATGTGAATAACTTTAGTTCAAAAATACAGTATAACGCCTTATAACGAGTACAATAGAAATTTGCTCTGGTACGATTTATAAACATTCCTGAATTTTGTTGAATAATGTTGCATAATTTAAGACATTTATTGCATTCATTGATTTAGCCCATTAAAAAACATATAAAAACGATAAAATAGTTTACTACATAAATTATCAAATATTTATAGCGATTTTAAAGTGGCTCTTTGCATTAATGTTCGAATCAAACAAAAATGGCTTCTAAAATATATTATTCATCATTCCATGGCCAAAAAAAAGTTTCTTTCAATGATGTTAATTCAGGAAAATTATTAATTATACATAAATTAATGACTATATCAAGTATTTCGGCACATAAATTAAAGTACCCGGCTTGGTAAGAATTGCTTGCTAAGCGGAGCAGTGTAATACACGCACAGTTCGTTATATAGGGTTTGACTGTATTATGAAATAATTTTTAAAATTGTGGCATCGTATATAAAAAACTCAAGAGTTTTGTATATCGTTCAAAAAATTGTGACAACTATATACGTTCGTGATACTGACCTGTTTTGATAACTGTAATATTTGGCGTCCCTCGGTATTGTACATAATTGTTTGCCATAACAACATAACACTTGCGGATTGAACGTGTATTTTCTTCCACAACAATAACCCATTGATTGCATCACGGGGTCTATTTCTTGTTCAAATACTTCCGACAACTGTAAAGCGAAATCAATTTGTATAAACTCGCTGGCATTTCATTAATCTGGATAGTATTATTACCTTGGTGCAGTATCTATAAACACGACTTGTCTTTCTATTGTACAGCCATGCGTTGTCGAACATTAGCCATACATCGTCAACATATTCCCATGGATCCGTATACTGTCCAACATCCAGTTTTCGTTTAATTGTTGAGAGATCCATTGGTTTCTTTACAATGTCGAAGTAGTCCGGAATGCCTAAGGATTGTGGATCTACCGGTTGTCTGAACGGTATACTTTCAGGATCCTGTCTATATAATTTTTCTAAAGTTGGCATGAGTTTTTGTCTCAATTCATCAGGTTTAAAAACTGTAATTAATTTAAAAACAGAGAAATCAATATGAGTAATGAGCATCCTAAGATAATACGATAATTAATTCAAAATAATCGAAATTATTTTGACAAAGAAATAATTAAAATAATAAAACTTACTGCATTTTCGCTTTTTATCAGTCATATTTGGCATTATTTCCATATTCATTGGAGGTTTAATGTCTTGAGAGCTGTCAGGCGTGTGCGGCTCTTTCTTGATATCATCCTCCTGCTTAATCTCCGTATCGTCCATCGGCTCACTCTTAATTTCCATTTTCATCTCAGTCTTAATTCCTTTACCACCTTCAATATGTCCATTCGACGTCTCGGCCTCGTCCTGTTTATCCATTGACATATCCTCCTGCTTGATTTGATCGATCTTACCACCGCCAGCTCCACCATTCGAAGCCGGTGGCGAATCGTCGTCCCGTTCCGCCGCCGATGTAATCGCCGACATGATCGAGGACATCGTTGAGCTGCGTGCGGTGCTGGCGAGTGCGGCCCGTTCCGTGCTCGACATTCCCTTGCCTAAACTGACTGTGGCAGGAGCCGGTGACGAGGCGACAGCCGGTGTGGCTGGCGCTGGACTAGCACCGCGCGATGAACTCACTGATGTTGGACCGGCCGATGTGTGCGGCGTTGGCACGTCGCTCGGCAAGCGTGCGTTGTTATTGACTTGAGGTTGTGAAGCTGCCATACTGCTCTGCTGTAGACCGAAGGTGGACGGTGATGGCGCTAGTCTATTCTTTAGTACGTCGTTGAATTGTTGTTGGGCTTGTTGCTGATTGGAGTTGCCAGCGGGTGATGTTTGTGGTAGAGTTGGTCCGTTGGTCGTTGATGTAAATTGTTGAGTGCTGGATGTAGGAGTACTGGCGTTTTGTTGTGACATTGGTTGATTGAATGGCGAAAGACCTGGATTATTGGAAGCGGTTGGCGATGGACCTGGTAATCCAACAACAGCTGATTGAGTATTTTGGGTATTTTGTCCCGTGAACATTATTCGATTGTTCTGTTGATTTATCACATTACTCATATTTAAATTACCACCCAATGCAGGTGAATTGCTTCGTAAGGCTTGAGCTTGTTGCAATGTGCCAGGAACGACGGGACGCGGGCCAGCAACCTGTTGTGGCGGTTGCTGTGGTGGTTGTTGTCCGGCTGTTCCCGGCTTGATTTGAAGCTGAATCTGTTGTTGCATTTGCTGTTGTTCTTTTCGCTTTTGTCGCTTGTCTTCAAGCTCTTTTTGTATTTTGTAAATCTTCTCAGCCAATAGATGATAGTATTCGGAACGTGAATTTGCCATTTCATACATATCGCCTTCCACCTTTCGCGCATACGCCACCAAATTGTGCATCCTCTTATCGAGCATCGCTTGGGGATCGGGTGTTGGAAATATTGCTTGTACTAACTTATGAACCAAATGATTTCGGAGATCGGGAGTTACTGATTGATGCCACTCTTTTGCACCTTGTACTGGAGTCGCTGTCACCTGTCCGGCTTGCAATCCACCAGGCAACTGCACTCTGCCATCCGTATTAACCTAAATAAGAATACAAATAATATTTTAATTAATTAATTAGCGATGTAACCTGTTACATTATCCTCAAGCCGAATTCTTTTAAACTTCATGCAATCTTGACATATGTCACACTTACCAAGCCTGTAGAGTTGTTGCCTTCGTTTCCTATTTGAACATTAAAAACATTTACTTGTATATTAGTCGCTGCTTGTGCGGCGGCGACGGCGTTTTGTTGCGTCGACGGCGTGGAATCGCTGCCGAGAGGTAAACTAACGTTTGGAGCAACTTGTGTTTGGGGTGGTGGAAAACGTCCAGCGGTCCCAATGCTGCCAGCCATATTAGGCATATTTGGTGTACCAGGAATTGGCGGCCGTAATGTCGGCCTCGGCTGTCCAACATTCGGTATCAGACCGGCAGGAGTTGTTGGTCCGGCACCGGTTGTCGGACATTGAATACCTAACGCGTCGTACGCTCGTCGCATATCGGAAGGTGATGGATTCGGAGATTGGGTGCTTTGTGTAGCGGCTGTTGTAGCTGTATTAATGAAATAAAAAAAAAATAGGGGTGATAATTATAATGCTTGAACAATTCCAATTTCATTTCTAATTACCATTAGGATTATTACGATTCTTATCTGCCTGTTTTAAGGGTAGACAAACTGGACAGTCATTTCGCACGCAATGCTTCCAATGACTGATGATTTGTCGCGACGAACTACAATGAGGAACAGTACAACTTTTGCCTGCTTGACATGTCGTCATATGATTTAAAACATTTTTCATAGTTTTACAATGCGGTAACGTGCATTGCCACACTTCGCCATTTGCTTGCGATTCCCTCCTCTGACATTTATGTGCATGTAGAAGAAGTACCAATTGCTGTTGTATGAGTTTTCGCTTTTCTGGATCTAAACGTTTAGTAATAACACACAATGTTTAATAGCATCATAATTAATTTGATGATTAATTGTTATATTACCTGTTGATGGTGTGGGAGGAACAGCGACCTGATTTTGTGTTGCCGTTTGGGGGCCAGGCTGCGAACCACTCGGCGCTCCAGATTGCGGTTGAGCAGGAGACTGTGCCGGTTGTTGTGCTTGTGCCATACCACCCTCACTGCCGCCTCCTTGCGGGCCGACAGTCGGATTGACGAAACGCGGCGGAATTCCAATACCGCCCGCCCTTTGTTGAGGTGTTACTACACCTGCAACAACACCTGTGTAACAGAATAAAAAAACCATTCAATAGATAACAATTCAATGTGTGGTTTTAATACGATTTACGCACCGACTTGAACACCTTGCGGCCCATTATTTGGATTTTGATATGAATACGTACCGCTCGGCATGTTCTGGCCAACTTGGCCCATTTGCATCATGCCGGGCGGTTGCATACTGGGATTCATTTGATGAACGTTGTGGGGTCCGGGCCGTCGCGGATTCAAACCCCCTTGCATGGCTATTGTTCGAGCGTTTATCATCGGCCCATTCTGCATTCCCTATATTTCAATACAAAACAGAAAAAAATTGAGCAATTGTTGAGCGAGGCAAAAACACGAAGTAATTGACATACCTGTGGAACATTATGGTTGGTGGGCAAATGACTTTGACCCATCATATTGCTAGCGTTCGTCAATGGCTTGTTGATACTGCTGCTCACAACCAAGCCACCCCCAGCCATACCAGTGATCGTACTCATGCTGCCACTATTCGTCATTACCATATTTCCACTGCCGCTATTATTCATACCTAGCGAAAAAACGAGTGTGAGAAAATATGCCCTCATTTACGAATCAGTGAAGGAAAAAAATGAAAGGGGTGAATCGTAGACTCACCAAACTGCTTATCAAGTGCAGGTATACAGCTGTATTGTATCATAGAACGTAACATACCTTGTATCGAGCTCATAACTTGCGGTGAACTACCATTATTGGCCATCGATTGAACACCAACGTTATTTGAAATACTGGAAGGCAGACTGCCCATTGCCATTTGATCGACGACGTTGCCCTTCGCGACGGAGACGTTCGGTGGTGATTGTAGGTTTGGACTCTTGTTACCCAATTGGCCGCCAGCCATTGCTAATGTAGTTCCGACAAGTCCTTTATTGCCACCCTGCGAAGAATATTATCGTATGAGCATCGTTTTTTTCTCTCATTGCATTGTTCATTTTTCACACGCTACCTGTTGCAAAATATGATTGATTTGCATTTGCCGCATCGAATTCGGCCCGTCGTTCGTATCAATTCCATTTTGAATGCCTGGACCTGGACCTTGCGCGGGGGGCTTACTGTTGCCCATATTATCGGGCATCCCCCATGATCCTCCCGACGACATAAGTTCATCTGGTAGATTGCTCTCCAGATCGAACATGTCCAATACATCTAGAAGCAACGTACATATTTGATGCAATGTTTTACCCACTTTTAAACGCTAAAATGATGATGTGCAACATTTTTCTCATGGATGATGGTAAATATTTCAGGGGGGCGGGAGGTAATGATTGATATAGTATATATATGTACAGAATTAAGAAAACAAGTCAATGTAGATTACTAATAATAACACATGCATCTTGTCAACAATACTAATAAAATACAATAACCAAAAAACTAAATCTAAATCAAAATCAAAAACTCAAATCAAACTCATCATCACTACAATTACAATACTAGGGAATCAGGGGGAGGGAATGATTCTGGATGTCTTAAAGTGCCTCCTTGTTATAATAACCTAAGTAAATAAGCTCAAAATAAGTACTAAAAAAAACTACGAATATATGCCAACATTCACTTGTTTTCCTGCTGTAGGTATGTTGAATATATTATGTTAAAGAAGCCGTTTATTAAAATTAAAATAAAAATTAAAGAAGTGGCTGGTGAAAAAAATATAGGGTGATAGAAAGCCACGTTAATAATTAAAAATAATGAAGAAAGAGAATTAGTGAATATTTTATCAATATTATTTAATATTTATATATATAATAATAATTTTTGTGCTTGTTGATAATTGTTAATATAGAGTTTTGAAGTTGCTTTTTTAGTGTTTAGGTATTTACTTTGGTGCTGGTACGGGAGCCATTGATGAATTGGATTGGATTGGCCACCACCAAGTGTTTGTCCAAGGCCCTGGCCGGGACTGGGCCCCAAGNTAGGTATAAATATAAACAATTAAACTAGTATTCAAATAAAAAAAATAAAAACATTACAGAAAAATAAAACCGTTGAGTATTAATTTCTTATTAAAAAATTTTATTTAATCAAAAAAAAAAACGTTTTGTTGGTAAATTAAATAAATTAATAAAAAATATATGATAAATTAAAAAGGATAGAAAAATAATAAATAAAAACTCATGCAAATAAATAAAAAAGCTACCACAACCTACATGCCATTTGTTGTGCATTAGAATGGTAAAGTTCAAGAGCAATAAACTATTTTCAACACAAAACTATAATACAGTAGGACCTTGCTCTTCATTTCAATCATTTCTAATTGCAATACAATTTAATAATGCTGCTTCCTTCAACCTAACCTAAAAAATCCACGTTTCTTTTTGTTTTATATTACAAAATACCCAAACATAAACAAAAATATTGCCAAACTAAAAAATTATCACAGAGAACGTTGAAACAAACAAGTGTTGTATGTGCGAATGTTTCGTATATGTTGGTTGGAATGAAAGACGGGTACGAAAAGTACGAAGAGTTGGAATAAATATCTATATAAAATTTCAGTGTTTTGCTATTGTTTAATAACATGTCAAAGTCATATTTCTAGTGGCGCGATAGAAGGCGTACCGCGTTTAGTGTATTAGAAGAACAAAGTTTTCTCAAGCATGCCGTATTTTCAGTCAACAGTTTGTTTTGTTACGCTCGCGATAAATATCATCAATCGAAATGGTTTGTGGATTTTTGGTAGATTGAATCCAAAAAAATAAAATACATAAATAATACAGTGTTTCTAGTAAAATGTAGTGTTTGATGTAAATTTGTTATAACTCACCGGAAGAGTCGGAGGACCCTTGAAATGGATCCAGCTTCTGCCTTTTGGCATTAGGCAGTCCATCGACGAGATGATCAGCCATATCAAATAAAAAGAAAACGATAATAAAGTGTAAAAAAATTAATAATAAAAATGAAGTTGATGCGATCAGCTATTTAACCAAGCCACTGGCCCAAAAGCCGAAGCCGACCGAAGTCAATACACTCCACTCTGATTAAAATGATTTAGATATAAAAACACATGATTTACAAATGGGGTTGTTTGGTGGATTAAATGTCCGAGTGTTCGAGTGCCTAGGCATCTCACAAGGCACATTATAAAACAAACAAGTTCACCCATCGGCCATAATTAAGTACGAACAGACTAGTCCAACATGTAGACTATACTTCCCTCTCGACATCTCTACCCGAACTAACACAATGTACTCGGGAAACTAAATCACACGCGATTAAAAACAATCCCGGGACACTTTTCTCCACCACATTGGTCTTTATCCACTATATAATAGACTTCTACGTTGAGATTTACCGGAAAAGAGGCCCTTCGATTACAACAATTTTATAAATTTCATCGAAAATCCAACGCGATCTCATACAGGCAAAATGGCGGCTGTTGATGGAACTTTTTCTACGCTTGTCAGAAATGGTCTGTCTATTAAGTCGCAATCTGCGCCCTATTGGTTGCCGCCGGACATGTGACCTATGCGCGCGCCTCTATTGGATCGCTCACTCCGGAAGGTACGATGTGACGCAGCGTCCGTCGTCACCAGTGACGTCACGAAAATACAACACGAACGGCTGCGAACTAATGCGAACGGCTTAACCTTGAAGGAGACATTTGATGCACAATTGTCATATCTCAAAATAAAACATTAAAATTAAGATAATGATTTACATGTAAGTATATTTGAGAATACTCATTTATACACATTAAACAACAAACAAACATTCCTAGACATTTATTTCAATGTAACTTTTATATACAAAAGACATTTTTAATAAATCTAATTGAAATTCGGGACAAATTGCACAAAATACTAATTTCAATTAATTAACAAATCTGTATATTTTAATATAAATTATTATTTAAACATCGGTAAAAGAATAATTTATTTACATTTCCAGCAATATTCTATTACATTACGCAAGTTTCTAAAGAAAATTACTTTTTGAAGCAGATTGGCCAATTTCGCAGCGAAGCACTCCGGCAACGTTGCGTGTTTAGGAACGAGGAATAAAGGATCGTAAAATCGACATTAATTTTCTTAAATAAAAGCATCAAGCTCATTTTTTCTAGAATATGAACGCATAGTTTTAAATGCAAGATCAAACATATTTTGCTAATATAGAAAATGAGCGTTTGTTATGTTTTCATTTTTAAAATACACAACAAAAGAAGTCATATTACCAACCAATTCAGGGTCACTAACACATTGCGTTTTCTTTTGCATTGAAAAAATAATAACAAAATTCTGATTTTTTTAAAAATAGCCCGCAATATATATAAACGATGTAAACATTTGTCGGTATGCTATAATATTACATAACAAAACTGTATTTTTATTCATTTCGACGCTCGTCGTTTGGCCCATTTTTCGTTGGTGTCCACGGAGGCAACACAAAGAAGTGTGTGCACCAAAGAGAGAAAAAAACCGAACCATTTAGTACTTGAAATTTGATTTTAAAATTTGAAATGAAAGACGGTCGCTTGCTCGTTCGACTGCGGGAGGTGAAAAATTAGCAAGCTTTCATTTATATTCAGTTAGAGAAAGTTTCCGACTTGATTTAAGATTTATTAGATTGTTGTGTAGGTCAAAAACAATCCGGCTGAGTTTTTTTGCTTCTTTCGTTTTGTTGAACTAGGAAAGATTAGTTTATTCCGATGTGTTGAGCCGCTTCATTCCCACAACACACACACCATTAAAAAAGCTTCGAGTGAAAGCTCTCGCATCATTTTGCATAATAAAATTTTATTCTAAATTAAAGTACATTAATTTAATTAGGCGGAGGTATGCAAATTGGCACCGCTTTGTAATTGTAAATCAATAAACTCGCACACACCGCTGAGATAAGTGCGAAAGAGTTCGAACAACTATGATTGAAACCGAATGGGCTCTCAAACAATAAATGCTTTTCCTCAAACTGTAACAACATGCAGATAAAATAAATTAAATTAATCGAATTAACATTTACATTAATTAACTGCTTCATACACATTTTGTTGTACATAAACTGTAAAGTTGCTAAAAAGAGTTTAGTTTACTTCAGTGATGAAATAATTCTATTTTTTATTTT
The DNA here is from genome assembly GCA_030264715.1 of Adinopsis sp. GC000173. Taxonomy (NCBI): domain Eukaryota; kingdom Metazoa; phylum Arthropoda; class Insecta; order Coleoptera; family Staphylinidae; genus Adinopsis; species Adinopsis sp. GC000173. The sequence goes on along the minus strand of JARJDW010019432.1, from coordinate 34,412 downwards.
TTATTAAAGAAAATATTTAGTGTTTCTGATTTGAAGCGGGCAAACTACTCCTGACATGGTTTTTAAGATTTAAAAAATTATTGAAAAACTTTTCCAAAAATAATTGTGTACCTGAAAGAAGTATATTTTTATATTATAATTATTAAAATGCGTAGACAAATATTTTACTATTATACCAACTCGAGAATGAATCATTTCATGTACGCTTATTTTTTATTAAAGTATATATTTTATATGCCATATAATTTATCCAACAAAGAATAATTTCGTTATACTAACGTATTTCTGATTTGAAGCAAACTATTCTTGACAATGTTTCCCTAAGTTTATTCCAATGACAGGAAAAGTTTGTTTTAAAATTATTAAGAAACATTATGAAACAACTTTTCTCTCGCATTGGTAGAGCACAAAATCTGAAACATAATTGTGTACCTGAAAGAATATTAAAAGCATAAAAATGCGTAGAGAAATATTATACTGTTGTACTAACTAGAAAATGTATCATTTCATGTATGACCGCTTATTTTTATTAAAGTGTATATTTTATATGCGACATATTTCATTCCAGAAAGAATAACTTTGTTATATCAACGTATTCCTGTCTTTAGTATTTGAAGCGGGAGGCAAACTACTCTTGACATATTTTTTGCTAATTTCATTTCAAAGCCAGGAAAAGTTTGTTTTAAAATTATTAAGAAAAATGATGAAATATCTTTTCTCTTGCAATGGTAGAGCACATCTCGAAGAGTATTGTATATCTGAAATATTAATATTAAAAGTATAAAAATACGTTGGGATATATTTTACTACTGTACCAATTCAAGAATGATTCATTTCAAGTACACTGAACTAGCTGAAGCTGTTCTACTTTTATTTTTCTGACTTTAGCAGCTTGATTTAGTTGCGTCTTTCACTAATTTTTGTTTCAAACAAAAAAGTTTGTTGAGACTCTTAAAAAAGTGCGCTGGTTTCCATCTTTTCTCAAACTTGGTGAGTATATGTCGAAGAGTATTGTTTTCCAGAAAGAATTCTTTTATATTATTAAAACTAAAAAAAACGTTAGCATCGAAAATTATACTCATATTTTACTTTACTCGAAAAGGTGTTGTTCATTTTTCCTGGTTTGATGCAAACAAACCATATTTGCTATTTTTGTTCTAAAACTAACAAGTTATTATGATTCTAAAAGAAGTGCGCGGTTTTTTATCTTTTCTCACACTGATAGTCTAAAATATGACGAAGATGTAAAATAATCCACTGTTTTTTTTAAAGAGTACGTGTTTTAAAAAGAGGCTTAATTGGTTTCTTGAAAAACTCTTATAATAAACATACGCATTGACATATACTCATCTTCGATATGTTATACGTTACCAATTCAAGAAGGAAGCTTTTCATAAAAAAAAATATAAGCAACTGTACATATTTCTCAATGTATTAAAGATTCGGATCAATCTCTGTTCGAATTTTTTTCTTTTTGCTTATTCCTGAAAGAATTTTTCTATTATGCTTTACCACTTCGAGAAAGAATAATTTCCTGACCATCAACTTATACGCATTTGTCTTGTGGTTTGTCATTAGCCAATTTTACCCCAAATGTAAAGCTTTCATTTGTAGAGGACAATATTGCAAAGGTGGTTAATTACCCGCGATTTTTTGGAGAATTCTTTTAATAAACATCGCGTCGTGAATTATATCGATCTTCAACATATTATGCTTCACCAATGATATAAAGAAGAGAATCCCAGCCTATTCTTATTTCATTCTCTTAGTCCTAGACGTTTGCTAATTATACATCAAAAATGTATATCAATTCACTGCTTTTTGAAGAATAACTCCAATGAGATGTAAATATTTAGTGTTTCTCAAAGAATTTCTCTTAAATTAACAAGTCCGACAAAAATCTTCGACATAGTTTGTCCCAATGCTAAAAACTACAACAATTTTTACATCACTCCTAGAAATTATAGCGTAAAATATGAGTATTATTTCAGGTATGTTTGAGTAAAATAAAATGCTAATATTTATAGCAAAAATCAATCAATTTAATAAATTAAAAGCTAGCGTTTCAGTCTGCAATCTCCTCCACATTTCTCGTTTATTAAGCTAAAATGGAAAAATAGTTATATTGGCTGAGAAAGTTTTGCGAAGTAATTAATTTATCGTTCGTTTTAGTCGGCGGTGGAGAGCAATTTATTTATTTCAGCTTCGCTCGCACACAATTATCCTCTCTCTATCAGATATTAAATTTCCTCCCTCCGCTCTCCCCCATGTTTCTTATTTCCAAGCTCGCGGCCTGAAAAAAAGTAAATAAACGAAACTTGTTTAGCAGAGGAGATTGAAAATGATGTCAAAAAGCTGATAATAATATAAAATGTATATTTATGACAAATAATTAACAAAAAAAGAAGAAGTTATATGCGGAAGATAAAATTTGACTTTCATTATTAATGTGCACCTAATTTATATTAGAAATATATAATAACGAGTGGAAGATTTTCGTCTCTCAACTGAAAAATATTATACATTCATGTATATATTAAATATAATCTTAATTTTCTTTTCTCTCAATAAAAAGTAAAATTTCACGCAAAATGCATAGATGGTTTCCTAATTCATATTCCTATCACATTACAATTTTCCATTTCGCTTTTTAAGTAACAAATAAATGCAATGAACGCTTAAAATTACCAAAAAAAAAAGAACAAGATATATATATAAAAAAAAACATTTTCTTTTTCCCAAATACCGTTTGCTGTGTCAAAGAAAAAACAAAATAGAAATGTGCAAAGTTAAAATCTTACTTAAAAACAGATTAATAACAATAATTAAGTTTTCTTTTTGTTTGTTTTTGTTATGCAAAAAAGAAAGCGCTAAATCTAAATTTTCTTTACATCTGAAGTAAATCCATATGTGTGTGTTTGCTTCGAATTCGCATTCCAATGTAAACAAAATGTAATTACGTAGGTACATGTACAATGTTTTGTAAATTAAAATATTGGATTTAAAAAAATATAGTACAAGATTCAGACTTTTACAAATGGGATAATTAACAACATCTCTTTATTCGTCCTTCGACTTCTCAGCGCTCGTGTTCGGGTCCTCCTCTTCGTCCGAATAGTTTGTCGGCTGCTCACCCGGCTTCAATAGACGGCCAACCCATTCGTATTTTTCTAAAATCATAAAGTAAAACAAATAACTATCGGCAATCTTATCATCGATACACATTTATCGCAAAGTAAATACTCATACAGAGACATGACAAATTAAAGCCACTTTATTGCTTTTTAAATGGTCAATCGTTAAAATAAAAACTAAATGTAGCAACCAATCGCAATATCACGCTTGTTAAAAAAAAACTTGTTCGCATATATTTTTTTTACAAAAATTGTTCGAACATATTTTTTTAGTACCTCATCGATAGGTAGAAATTATTCATGCGATGGATTTTTCTATGCGAAAGAATGATTTTTTCAATGATTTTCAGCATTTCCCATCAAAATGATTCGAACGTCGAGAAAAAGGCGGTAATGATAACAGCTAAATAATAATTGAATAAAAAATGCTAAAGATTACAGAAAAATCGCAACAAAATCGCCCACGCAAAGATTCATCCTAAACTTAATATTTCAGAAGGGTAGATGTACTGGAAATGTTAGATTTTGCTGTTTACCTCAACATTACCCAAACTATAGGCCGAATAGTGAGTGGGCCCTAATGAGCAATTCGCCACTGTATAATTACCAATATTTATACCCTTTTTTCTCTAAGACAGCTAAGAGAATTTTTGTTAAACAGGTCGTAGAGAGCCCAGTCAACTTTGGGAACCACTAGTTTAGCTGTTTTTCATTTACATTTCTCAAATTCTAACTAAGTTTATGTCATTAATTAATTTAAATTTAATAAATCACTAAAAACATCATTAAAAAGTAAAAAATATCTCATCATTCACTAAAATCTATTGTACTTTAAAAATGCATAATTACTTGCCAAATTTAAGTAATTACATGGACCATAAGTTGCCCAATAACAAAACTATTAATTTATTTTTTAAAAAGTTACGTGTAGCATTTGATTGATTATGTATTTCTTAGAAAATCAATCATTTTGGATTAAACTAAACTCTTTGTAAGTACGCACAACCTTTCAGCTAGTATGGCTTCATTTTGACACGCGACACCACCGACCCAGCAAGCTTAGAGAGAAAAATTAATTATACACGCAATTAACACCGCGGCAGAGACGCCAAACAAATTACACTTAATTTCAAATAATTAATCGCCTGACGCATTTTGATCATTCGAAGCAAATCGTATCGTATGGATAGATGCACGCTGCTTTCGCGCGAATAGCAACAAAATACAAACAAATCGGGAATTATTTATTTATCGAGCAAACAGCTTTAATGCCCTACAAACAACAAAATAAAAAGTTTTTTTGTTGTTATTGTTGTTCTCTTTTAAACGCATTATTGATGAATATTATAGTAAAAGGTAATTTAACTGAAGCACACAATCGGCGTATTAAAAATGATTAATAAAAGCGTTATGATTTCGCCTGAAAACAATACGATGGAAATGAAATGCAATTACGCGACAACGCAGTAATGAATAATCATCGTGTGCCATCAATACAATTTCGTTCTAATTGAATTAAAGCGATTGTTTTTTAATTACGCCGGCAATTAGTCGATTTATCATCGATGGTAATATACTGTAGTAAATGCGAAATATATTTAGGTATATTCGATGTTATTCACCCTTCTCACAAAATTTTCGGTAGCTATTTATACATTCGCAGCCTAAAAATAAAACATTTTTGATTAATTATAAAGTTTTATATGAGTGCACGAGCGCAATTAAATAAAGTTTCACTCAATTTCTACTCATGGTATTACATAAAGTGTAATTTATACAACTTGAGAAATATTTCACACAATATGATTTAATTTTCCATGTCATAGATTTTATTGCTTGGTAAATTCGGTTGTAATAAGCTTCGTTTTTATTTTTTTATTTTCATACCGGGAGAAAGTTTTTAAAACGTATGTACACAATATGTAATGTTTACATACAAATTGCGTTGCAGTCGCCTCGGTAATTTTTCTCAATTAAAATAAAATATTAATTATATGTAAAACATACGATCGGTGATGCAACAACCAAACACAACCGACGACGAAATCTATTTTTAGTGACGAAAAAAAATTGACCTTCACACTACTAAGACAAAAGCAATGCCTTCTTAAAATTAAAATTAAACTTTAGTTCGTTTGGAATGCGGCGAATGCACTATCTTAACTGTTAATAAAATATTCGCTCATCCTGTCTGGCTGAATTAAATTATCCAACTGAAAAAATAAATAAACAACAAACATTTTCCGTTTCTATTAAAATTAATAATTTCTGTCGGCTTATCGGGACTGGATAATGACAAGTATTTTAAAAAGCGAAAAAAAAACCTTACAGTTTTCTGTTATTATATAAAAAAATTCTACAAGTCATATGTGTATACGCAATGACTCAGGAATTTTGTAAAGATTGTTATTTACCTTTGAACTGCGCTTCCCATTCCCTTACAGAGTCCATTTCCATCGAATTTAGATCACTAAGATCGTCGTAGGCATCAGTGGATGCTGATACTGAAAACGTAGCCAGCCCTCGGGAGGCATCGCGTCCGCCAAATGCAGCATAAGGACCACCTAAATATACGTGCAATATAACGATTAAAATAAAAAGACAATGTTTGATGAATTGAAAACACGCACCGGGTCCGTAAAAGCGTTTTCCCTTTGTGACATCGTACACATTCCCATTCACTGCAACTAAAACACGTCCATCCTCCTGCGTGCCATCGTAATGTTTGAGTTCTTCAACTGTAAAGTCTTTTCGGAGTTTGGGCAACTTTGGTTCTGGAGTTGTGTTTTTAGGCACTGACTCTCGATTACTTACAATTTTATAGATTAGATATACTATTAATAATACCAAGCCTATGTGTAATGGATCAGTGAATATATCTGTTATTAGATTTGTGAGGAAATTGCCAGAATTCGGCGGCGGCGTTTCTTTTTCGGCATCAGCCATCTTGTTCACAGAATGTCTTGTCGACTGTACACGAACAGTGGCGTCACCATCTTTTACACAAAAACAATGATTGCGCACGCATCGAGCCTCCCACTTTTTACAATGTTGTCGATTTTTTATTTAATAATAAACCTATAATTTATTTAAAAAATTCCTTTAAATCAACAGATAATTTATTGCCATTATTTGTTCTACACACGACATCACTATTTACTATCAATAATTTCAATTAATAAATCACTTATTTGTTGGTTAACTTGCTGTGATGGAAATTTTATAAATCTCGCTTTTTTTATTAACATCATTTTGCCTTACTTCAATCATCAGCAATAATTAGATTTAAATTCCTTTACATCAGAATATAATTAATCAATTAATTAAAATATCATTTACTACGCCAATGATTCTTAATGAATTTAAATCTATTTGTTATCCGCATTAAATAAATGTAATCATTGTTATCGAAATTAAATCTATATATAGAAATAATTAGTTAAAATCTGAATAATCTAATAAATTTTAATGAAATTGTTAAATAATTTACTTACACCTACACCTACGCCAATGGTCTCATTATTATCAATAGACAATTACACACTCTAGTCCACGTATTTTCAATGTTCGATTAATAACTCAGCTGGTAATCGACTTAGATATTCGCTATAAATTACCTCATGCTTCTTATTTTATTGTAAATCATCAATTTGACAACAATTTGAAACCTAACCTCACATATGTATATGCAACAGTTACTATAATGGATAAAAGCAAGTTAATAATGTTATTTAGTTTATTTTTGTTGTTAACGTGCAATTTCGGTCATGGCTTAAGGACTTATACGAAGAAAGATATGATTAAATTTCGGTAAGCTGATGTAATACAATACACTCACCATAGAAATGCTAATTTTAATTGTTTTGATTAGGGAAGAAGTACGTGAAATGTTTTATCATGCCTACAATAGCTACTTGAAGTACGCTTATCCCTACGATGAGTTACGTCCAATCAGTTGCGATGGTATTGATACATATGGAAGGTATAAATTATCAAATTTATTAAGAAATGAAATTAGATTGATTAATCTAAGTGTTCGTCCTTGCTACAATATTTAAACCATCAAGCTGTCTTCATATCTAGTACACTGATTGATGTGCATATCCGACAAGGCATCTTGCATCCACTGGAATATATGATTCTTGGACGGAGTGATGTTTAGTGCTGCAAGACTTTTGTATTTGAAGCAATATGGCATAATTGACTAAAAGTTTTCCCTTGCCATACCAGTATAAAACGATTAATTGACGTTGGTAGCAGTCCGTGGAACATTGTTTTATTCAGTCTTTTTCGAATTCTCAAATCAACACATTTTATCTTAATCAGTTTAACATTTATTTCATAACTAAGTACCTAAAATCATCTGGATTACTTATTTGCACATCTAATATTGAATACATTCTTTGCAGCTACTCATTAACGCTCATCGACGCATTGGATACGCTAGCAATAATGGGCAACTACACTGAATTCCAGCGCGTTGTCGATATACTCACCACCAAGGAGAATTTCGATGCAAACATCAACGTGTCGGTGTTTGAAACTAATATAAGAATAATTGGAGGTCTTTTAAGTGCGCATTTACTTTCCCATAAGTAATTATAAAGTCAATAGATTTGTGTGTCAATTATGTGTACGATTTTAGAGCTGGGATCAAATTGGAGCCGGGCTGGCCATGCAACGGACCACTGTTGCGACTCGCCGAGGATGTCGCAAAGCGATTGATTGTCGCGTTCGATACGCCAACGGGAATGCCCTACGGTACCGTGAATCTACGAAATGGTGTACCATCGGGTGAGACAACAGTGACTTGTACAGCTGGAATCGGTACGTTTATTGTTGAGTTTGGGACATTAAGTCGACTCACTGGCGATCCTTTATATGAAGAGGTTGATTATCAATCAAATTTTTAGTGTAATATATTTGATTGTATATTTTTAGGTAGCTATGAATGCATTATATTCATTATTCAATCATAAATCTCAAATAGGATTGTTCGGTAATCATATTGATGTGGCGACAGGTCGATGGACAGCGCAAGATGCTGGTATTGGAAGCGGCGTTGACTCGTATTTCGAGTATCTCGTCAAAGGTTCGATTCTGTTACAGAAGCCGGAACTACTCGAGATGTTTTATGTAGCACGTAAAGGTATCGATAAGTATTTGAAACGCGATGATTGGTATCTGTGGGTGTCGATGACCAAAGGGCAGGTTACGATACCTGTATTTCAATCACTCGAAGCGTACTGGCCGGGAGTTTTAAGTCTTTTAGGTAATAAATTATTTTATTTGCATATACATTTTGTAATGTATTGTATAATAGGTGAAACATCAAGCGCAATGAAAACGTTGCACAATTACCACCAAGTGTGGAGCCAGTATGGATTCACACCCGAGTTTTATAATATTGCAAAGATGGAGGCGGGAGCCAATCGCGAGAACTATCCACTACGTCCTGAGTTGATCGAATCTGTGATGTATTTGTATCGGGCTACAGGCGATCCTTATCTTATTCAAGTCGGCGTGGATATTTTGAAGAGTATTCAACATAGCGCCCGGACGCCGTGTGGATATGCAACAGTAAGCATTACATAGTCAATAAATAAATTTCTTTGAGTAATTTTTGATAAAACGATGCTAAATAGCAATCATTGAAAAATGAAAGAGATTGTTAAATGTTAAATTGAATATTTTTACAATATCATGGAAGTCTCTAACAAAAACAATGAATGTTTTGTAACTGTTTACATACAAAAGTAACCAAAAAGTTCATTCATAAATAATAAAGTTTGCTTTTGTACTTTATACAATAATGAAAAGTTAGGAGGCCCTCTTTTATTAGGGAGAAGCGTTCCTAAGAAAAACCAGCATAAATTGAGGATAATTATAATTGGCAATGTTGAGACAGTTTCCATAGAAGTGAAAAATTTGCAAATAATTGTATAAATACCCATTGGCTTTGAGGGAAATTTTAGTCCCTGCTAACAATGATTAACAGCAAAGGAAAACTGAAATTACAGCAAGAGCATCGAACACTTTTATTACTTCGAGACCACGGTAATCAGTACCTTCTCTTGACGCCGCTGGAAGTGCTATAAATCCACTTAACATACGAAACATATATTAAAAATTTAATCTTCAGAATTTGTGTTGTTGACTTGCATTATTTTGTTCTGAAGGATATGATAATTAATATTCGGTTTGCATTGAAATAATTACTGGTTTTAATCTACACCGCAAACCTTGTAACACATACATTTTTTCGTATGTTTTTAGATCAAAGATGTACGCGACCATCGCAAGGAAGATCGCATGGAATCATTCTTTCTCGCTGAAACCACCAAGTATTTATATCTCCTCTTTGATACCGACAATTTCATCCACAATCAAGGACAACACGGGACGATAATTAACACACTGAATGGGCAGTGCGTTATCGATGCTGGCGGCTACATTTTCAACACGGAAGCGCATCCAATTGATCCGAGCGCGCTGCATTGTTGCTATGAAGTGCCTGCGATGAAGCTACACGACTTCTCCGAAATGTTCGCGAAGAAGGATTTGCTGCGTGGTGTACGCGTCGATGCAATCAAGAAGCGTCCCGAGAATGAGGCTGCCGAAAAGGCATTCGAGGTGGATGTTATAACAACCGAATCATCGAAAGTGTATGATAGTGATAATTTCAATGTGAAAATGGAGACGGATGATGTGACCGAAAACATATCGGCGACCATTTTCCGTGAGGATCTTGAGGATCGGCAAATGCTGCCTGAATTCATCGAAAAGGTACTTCCAACGTCCGGCAAGAAATTTAATCTGCAAGAATTGCTAATGAAGATCCGCAATCAGAATAAGCATATGCGCAATGTAACAAACGATGACAATTATCAATTGTTACAGTGCAGCGCCCAACCATTCATGCAAAAAATGTCAATTCTTGGCGAGTTTTTTAAATGATGTGTGTGTGTATACAAAAAAATAAAATTTGATATTGATAATTTGACGTTGATGACACGATTTATTATCCTGTCATCATCCCCTTTTTGTCATCCTTAAAATGAAAATTCTAGTGTTAAAATAGCAAAATTATGGTAAAAAGGTAATAAAATTGCAGTAAAATGCGATGCTTAATAATATTTTTTAGCTGAGAGTGGTCTCAAAATATAATGTCAAAGGATTTAATCACTTCACCATCCGAAGAAAATGTTCTATCTTCACGTGGTTACCATTTGATAAAAAAACTCGGGGAGGGCTCCTATGCAAAAGTATACTTAACCGATTATAAGAATCCTAAAGAGCCCGATAAGACCGCCCAATTGGCGTGCAAAGTGATTGATATCTCGAAAGCACCAAAAGATTTCGTTAAAAAGTTTTTGCCACGTGAGTTGGATATTTTAGTGAAATTGAATCACCCTCACATAGTACACATACAGAATATCTTTCAACGACGAAATAAGTATTTTATATTTATGCGATTCGCTGAGAATGGCGATCTACTCGAATTTATAGTGAAGAAAGGCGCCGTATCCGAAGCGCAATCGAGAGTATGGCTACGTCAAATTTGTCTTGCTGTTCAGTACTTGCACGAAATGGAGATCGCGCATCGAGATTTGAAATGTGAGAACGCATTAATAACGAGCAACTACAATCTAAAGTTGGCTGATTTTGGATTTTCTCGTTTCGTCATCGATCACACCGGGAAAAAACTCACGTCCGAAACCTATTGCGGTTCCCTATCGTATGCAGCGCCGGAAATTCTACGTGGCGTTCCATACCATGCAAAAGTCGCCGATATATGGTCGATCGGCGTTATTTTGTACATTATGCTGAACAAGGCGATGCCGTTCGACGATGCGAACATCAAGAAGCTCTATGAACAGCAGATCAATCGACGATGGAGGTTTCGCGCGAAAGTGGCCGATTCGCTCAGCGACCAGGTGAAGAAGCTCACCGGGCACATGCTCGAACCGGAAGTGGGAAAGCGGTGGAAGATCGATCAGATATTGACATGCGAATGGATCGCAATGGATCCGCGATTGTTGGAACTGAATCCGGCGGAGAAGGCGGCGATACAGCACGCGCACGAACAGCGCAAAAAGTACATGGATTCGAAGGGCGCGCTGATTAGTGATGTGAAGCGCAGAAACTCCAAGTCCGTGGAGGATATTAAGGTAATGAATATAACGGATGCGGACAGCAAGGCGCGCAAGAATTCACAGCCGTTACTGAACGCCGAAGACGGAATTAACTGATTGTATATGCTAGAAAAATAACAACTAACAGTGAGAGTATTATGATAATTAATATATGATATATTTTTTTATAAATAAAAAATAATATTCTGTTATACATATACATATATAAAACCATACAGTCGTATATCTACCACTCTAATAATTATATATTATACTTTTAAATATTAAATTAATTTATGAATAAAAAGGATGAAAAAGAAATGAAATCTCACACTCAAAAATAAAATTAAATTAAAACAAAAGAAAAAATGAAATAATGCTTACACTACTAAGATGATAATGATTTTTGAAAGCGTGCTGCCTCTTAATTTTATATAATAATGAAACTTACCATTAAATGCACTTGAAAACACATACGAGAAATGAAAATGAATTGATGAAAATTAATACTTGGCAGCGTTTTATACATTATATGATGAAATTCGTTATTAAATATTGATTAGTAGTAATAATTTTTGGTCATTGTATGTGTTTTGTAAAAATGTCTAAAATCTAGGGACTATTAAATGTGTAATATTATAAACAACATGATATTTAGTGGTAACAATGAAACTGCATCAAAACTTTCAACAATTTAAATATAAATATATGTCAATCTTTGTATTTTGGCACAATCATAGTCCATACAGTTAGTATTTTTATTTTTCTTATACTTCAATTTAATTTAATCATAACAAAAATCATATTGTCAAATTGATGTTCATGCTTTCGCCCCATTTATAATATAATAAATAAGGTGCATCGTAAAGCACATGCAGCAGGGCATTGTCTAAGGCAAATTTGGATTTCATATGTTTTGTTTGGGGGAAGACTAACGGATACAAAACGGCGCGCAGCGTAATTTTTGCTTTTTATTGTTGCTGATGTTGTTGGAATGAAATGAATTTGATTGTGTGTTTTTTCATCGCGTTCCTAATTCCAATATGTAACATGTAAATGAAACGAAAATATTTAATTAATCGATATGTGGTGGTGTGTATATGCTGAGATGTGTTTAGTTTGTTGTAGTTTAAATTTCATGTCGTTCGGGTAGCGGCGAATTTGACGATGAACATGATAGTGAGTCTTCTTCAGCGAGAAGATAGGCAACCTCTTCCTTTCCGCTCTTCTTCCTCGTCTGCTACAACACACACAAATCGCAAGTAAGATATACATTCTTTGTTTGGCGATGCGTACGTCAAAGCTATTAGATCAACATGCGCTAGTAGAGTAAAAATAGGTAAATAAATTAGCGCATTAAACATTCGAAAAAAAAAGAAAACATGAGATAAAAAAGCAGCATATTAATAATATAAATTCAATTAATGTAATCTTAATAATATCAAAAAAACTAGCTAATAATCTACGCTATTGTCAATAATAACACTATGCTAGTTGCAAAATGTGACAAACAAGGCTTCTAGTGGATAAGCGTCTTTCAGTATTATTGAGTTCAGTGCACCCGAATTACGCTTATCCACTAGATGCTTTTTTTATCACAAAAAAGTATTCAATTCGAGCACAGTGTAATTGCAAGACGTGTTCATTAAGTAATTAAAAAGTTATTGTATAAATGAAGTGCTTGTTGGCTACCACACACCTTAATAAACCCGGAAATTGTGTGATTAACAATGTATTATCATTATTTCTGGCACCTAAACATCCGGAAAAGCATGAAAGAAATATGCAGACATGTATAAAAGCGCACATTTCTATAATAATAATAATAATCAAAGCTAGTTGACAAACAAATTGATTCGCTTTCACATATTTTTATTATCATCAAAGATGAAAAATTAAAGTATTAAAACTGTTAAAACTGTTAGTAACTTACACCCACAGAGATGTTAATAGGAGAACCGTTTTGATAATTGTCACCTGAATTGTGATTCAATGGACAAACTAGATCTCCGTAATCGGCCTCCGATTTACTCTTGTTCCTCTTCAGCGAGAAATGTGACTTTTTAGGTACCTGCAACAAGTAAATTGAGTGGGTTGTTAGAAATCTACCCCAGTTTAGTCGAGTATTGATCAATTTACTTTCACTTTTAGAGATGGCGTTAGCGGTATGTAGCCGAGCGTCGATTCAGCTTCGCGCTTCGCCTGAATGATATCCTTGCCGAGCAGCTCCTTGAAGTGCGTGTTGAGATGACGACGCAACAGCGTCTTGCCGGGCGGTATATTCAATAACGAGGCGAGCAATTCGGCCGTAAACTTATTTTCATGCACCATCAGGCCGCCGTGCACGCCAGCACCGCGCAAGTTCGGCGCGTATTCCGCCAGATCAACAGCGCGTAACCACTCCATCAGCCTGGAAAATTGGTTATTGACAATATTAAAAGACTTCATTACGTAGCGCATTCAGTCAAGGATGGCCGCACTCTTATATAAACACATCAATTTCGACGACAATGCAAAATGGATTTAGTCAAGTCAATTGCGATTTTAATTGATCGATTTGTGTGTATAGTATATCAAATAAAACGCACCGAGATGTGGTCCAGAGGGAGATCTGCTTGGGCGTGGGCTGTTCGGGATCGTCGGGCAACGAGCGTCTTTGCAAGCAGCCCGCCTCGTAGTTGCTGTCGCGCAACACTTGAATGCCGCGCTTAATACTCGTCACGTGAAGGAGCGAGGTGACGTGAAGTAGGGCTAAATCATCCATAGTGAGGCGGTGCAGCACACGACCGTCAATGCGATTTAGCAGGAAGTTCTCCTTGTATTGTGGCAGGCCGGTGTCGTCCAGCCAACGTAGCACCCAAGCCGTATCCAATTTACCTACAATAATTATTAATTAATTAACAATATTAAATTTAGTATTAGTTTTCGGATGATGCCTCTTCCTACTATAAATATCTCATATTGATATCTGATTTTGGAATATTTTGCAATAATAGGTACGTGGACAGCGCAAAAAAGACCTGACTGAGACATTCTTTCTCATTTTCATGCATGTTCTTAACGATTTTCGATATGTTTCGACTGAGGCTACTTTCGGAAAGGTGAATTCTAACGAGTTAATAAGAATACGCTGTAAAAATCGCATGGAAAATGCACGTGAAAATCGAGTCCATCCATCTTTCAAATTTGACATTTTTGGTTTTGGCACGTATTTTCCTTGCGCTTTTCAGAGCATTTTCTTGCTAAATCATACATATAGAAAATCTTTTAGAAAATGCATGAAAATGAGCAACAATATCTTAATGTCAAATATGGGAGAATTTGTGTTAGTTAAGACGCACTTGCAAGAAGTGGATAATAGCATAATGTTTTTCCTTTAGAGTTATCGTAGTATATCCACTTTTCATTTTCCGTCACAATTCTATGTAAAAACCCTTCCCTTATGAAACACAGAAAATCAATTATGGGTATGATATATTTTTAGGAGAAAAGCCACCATTTAAATTAACTTATACACCGCTAATATACTGAGGATAATTACCGGCTTTGGATAGGAACGGATCGCTCGAGCTGTTCACCTCCGTGTCGATGAGCGCCAGCTGGAGCTTCTTTCTGTGCAAAGGATTTTTAATGCCGAATTCCTTTTCAATATCCGTAATATTGGTTTCGAGCAGCTGTTGCCCGGACTTAACCCATCGTTTCGCTTCGTTGACATACTGATCTAGACCTAAATCCTGCAGCCAATCGCAGATGTTGTCCGTATCCCATTCGGAAAACGGCTTGTCAGGCCTTTAAGCGCAAACAAAACAAAGAATTCAATATATAAATAAATTATTTGCAATGAAAATAAAAAATAAAAATAATTAAGTACTTGGGTGTCGGTTCACTCCATCCGAGACGCGCCGATGCCGTTGCCCGTACGCCGCCACGCTGGAAATCGCCACAGTTGGTAAAGTCCTCCAAATTACCCGAATTCGAACGCTTAATTTTCTCAAATATTTTCTTAATACCCTTGTTCTTGTTGAAAGGCAAACTGTTGTTCGGCGACTGTGGTGATTCATTACTTTGATCTTCGATTACGATTTTCTCCGTTTCCGCTACAGCAAAACAACATTAATGAACATAATCGGCTATCATTATATGAAATTGTGTGGGTTTTAGTAATAAATAGAAGATAGCTCTAGTCAATCTGAAGCTTTTTGTATTTCTATTATACGTTCTGTTTCTTTGTTTTTGTGTGCTTGTCTAAATAATATCAATCAAATTATAGGAAGGCAATCTGTCGCATTTACTAAGCAAACAAAAAAGTAAGCGATAGAAGCGTGCAAGATGATGCAAACCAACGTGATATGATAATAATCGGACTGGAATTTTTCCAGCCGTGATGCACAACAGCAGTGTAATGCGATTAATTCAAACAAACGTGACAAATCAATACACAGGAACAACAGAAAAAAAAATTAGTGGCGAAAGTGGTTTGTGTGATGAAGGAGGAAGGTCAATCCCATTCTCAATTCCATCGTTCAAGCGATATATAGTATACTAAAAAACATTACACAGATAAAACGGACAAGAGCTATCACCTAGATTTGGCACCGAATGCCCCCTGGCCCGAACCCCAAGTAGTGATGAAAGCCCCATACCAAATGCCACGCCTTTCTTAACCCCGTTCGCTGGATTAGCATTTGCATCCACCACCGAAAGAGATGTTCCTCCATTACTTAAAAATTGCTGGCGCGGCAGGCTGGCGTAGTGTAGCTCAATCTGTCGACGATACGTTGCCGGCGGCGTCTGCAATTAGAATAAAATACGCACACTGATGAGCAATTTGCATGTTCGATCGTTGCCGTGACATGGACATGAACATGGACAATAGGGTTTTTCGAGTCCGAGTATTCGCCGAGTCTAATACTCGGTGAGTCCGGGTCTTAATATTAGTTAACCTTTGAGAGTGCTTCAGGATATCATTAATTTTGAAATGTATGGTTTTATTTTCATTATTTACTTTGGCTGATTGAATTTACAGAGCAATCACTAAAATTGCTAAAGAACACGATAGTTTTTATACAATAGTTAGAGGAAACGATAACAAATTTTAAAATAATTTGCCAACTATTTACTTTTCAGGTGTTGACATTTTGAAAAATAAAGTCTCAGAAATAGAGCGCTAAGCCTAGAACAAAATTATTATAATTTCTAATAAAACGATAGCAATTACGAGGGTAAGTCAATTATTATCCGCAATGTGATTATAATTTTGAATATGTTGATAGTACTGTTTTGTAAAGTACAGAATACATGCGTGGTTTAATTGTTGTTAGGTTTTTAATCATTTAAGCCAGCTAGGTTTTGCTGTTTTGCCGATAAACATGGTTGCTCCGCTCTCTGTTTGCACCAAGTAAGAGCAACGTTTAGTGATACGTTTTTTCGAAATTTATCATAGACTTTTGATGCAGTACTGGAATAGTGTGTTACCCCATAACAAAGTATCAAGGATGAATTGCGACTCGTGGTACACTTTCCGACCACAGAAACGGGTCACACTTATTTGGTGCAAACACAGAGCGGAGCAGCAATGCTTAACGTCAAAGCAGCCATAATAGAACCAATCTAGCTAGGTCCAATGTTTAAAACCTTAACAACAATTAATACATGAATATGTGTTCTGCACTTTTCAAGACCAATTAGAACAAAAAACATAACCACATTGCGGATAATAATTGTCTTACTATCGTATATAGAATTTTGAATAAAGATATATTTTCAGCGAGTCTGGCTGAATTAAATCTTCAGGGACACATACCTTTGGCGATTCATGCGACCCGTCCATACGCCTCGGCGATGATGCGCTTATCGTGACAGGACTCGGCGATGGCGACTTGCGCAGCGCCTGATTACTACCATGCAAGGGAGTCGAGGTGAGGGTCGCTTGCGGCGACATGCGAGGCATATACGGCGGCTTCTTGACGCCACCGCCGTCGACCGAGCCATTGGAGCTATTACTGTACTGCAAACTGCGTAGCTCCATATTCTCACGCTCGAGCGCGGCGTGCTGCAATTTTAATTCGCTTATCGTCGACATCAGCTCCAGTTTCTGTGTCTCTAATGACGAACGCGAGAGCATCTCCTAAAAGCACACGAAGCTATGCCGTAATTACGTTAACAACAATAATGGTAAATTTTTGCATTACGCGTTGGAGAAGATCCTCTGCATTGATCAATAGCTGCTTCTTCTCGCCGAGATGCTTTTCCAAGTCGACAATTTTTTCATTCTGTGCCTCGATCTGCTCGCCGAGCACCTGCACCTGCAGCTGGAGATTATCCCGTTCGCTTTGCAGCTTACGAACGCGCTCATCCTGATCCGGAGGCTAAAACATACATAACAAAACGTTAACATACATGCACTGAATTACAAGAAAAACGCATTTATCAGAGAGGTGAATTAACGCACATTTAAAGTATTTGGTTAGTAATCGTGCAACAATTTGTGTTATTCCAACGCTGTTTTGTTATCGTTATCGGTCACCTTGGTAGGCGTCCAGTGAAACGCTCGCGGATCGCCGTAGTAGTAGAACGGATGCGGTGGCATGTGGTAGGTGCACGCGCACGCCATCCCGCCGCCATCATGTCGAAATCGATCCGAGCATAGATCGGGATGACTGCCGCGCTCCATGCATCGCTCCATCAGCATCGGATTGCTGCCGTAGCGTTGTGGATCCATACGCTCGTGCCGGCGATGGAAATTCTCAAAGTACTCATTGTTGCAGCACCAATTGTGACACGGCGATGGTGTGGTGATGTAGTCCTCCGGACGTGGTGGCGATTTCAGCACATGCGATGAACGCGCTTTCTGATCGCGCTCCTGTCGATTTTGATGGTTGTGATTGTTGCGTCGTCGGTCGAGACTGCCAGGCGCTTGTTGTTGCTTGTTGTTGTGGTGGTCGCGACGCGGTGTACGATCACGCACCGGCCGATTGATCGGCGGCTTCGTGCACACGTTGTTGTGACTACTATTACTCTCCTCCATTCGTTTCTCCTTACAGATCCATTGAAAGTCGCCGTTGCAGCGCAGCGAACTATCTGCGTGATAGCAAAACGCAATTTACAAACACACACGTACTATATAAATGCGGAAGGGACGAAAGGCAACCTTTCACATTACCGGGTGGCGGTGTCGCGCTCGACGACACGTCCGACGAGCTGCCAGAATGCTCATTACACCACTTATCGCTCCTCACCGTCGTCTCATCGTCATTCGGGGTGCTTGACGACGCGTCACTGCTCGCATCTTCAAAAACCAATTCAAGAGAATGTAATCAACAACACAGTGTATGTATAGCTATAGTATTATATTTGCGCGCGATGCAGCGATACGTGGCTAAGTGGAAGCAAATGCACGCCCGTACATCAATCAAATGTACATCGCGCCGCAGATGTATGGAAGCAATTACAAATAAAACGCACGATAGATACAACAGCAGCCACAGCCGCACACACTGGGCAATCTGTTCGTTCAATTTCATATAAATAGAAGTTAAAAAAGCGCATTAATTGCTTTCAATCCTTGAGATCTATGACACAACAACGTAACCTCCAAAACGACTTTGACAATTTTTTAGATTTTCTTCAATAATTTTATTTATTTAATTCAGATTATCTGAAAATTGATGGAAACCAATAACTAATCTCTTTCTATTATTGTCTATAAACAAAATTAGTAAAGAATATAAATTTAATTTTGTTTTGCAGTATACTACATTAATGTTTCTCAACGCTTTCTTATTTGAGGACTTATAAGCATATGTGGACAATTAGTCACACCAATAACTTTAGTTTTCCTCTTTAATTTATGTGCGAACTGCCACTTTACTTTTAGTTGTTATTTCAATTCACCCTTCGCCAATCTCTGAGAACGAAAATTTAACTTGCAGGTACTAGTGTTTACCAAAGAAAAGACTAATGTCCACTTCTACCCCGCAATCCATCTGTGCTTCTTTCTCCCCTAGTAGCCAGAGACGCTTTAAGCAAGAAATTTACTATTAGGTATCTTTACTCTGCAGATCAGCAACATTTTTTTATGGATTGGTAGTGGAGAAACATTGCACATCCTCAAAATCCACAAAATGGGACAGGCTTTAATTTTATTTATATATTATTAAGAGTTAGTGGCAAAAATAATTCTACTTGATCAATATGGACATGAACTATTGTATATTTTTTGAATTGTAGTGGGTAATAAGTTAACAAAAATACTAGAAGTGAATTTATTATTCCGAACGCACGATAAAATAATAGATGTAGACTTAATGTAGTAAGGGAGAAAGCTGGGGGCTCGGAGAGGAATTTGCAAGGTAATGCGGTTTAATCGAAACATATTTTAGCCGTATACATATATATAAATGCGATGGAATAAAATGAGCAAGCGTTTCGTTTTCTATTTCCGGTGTATGTGTTTCTCTCTATGTGTGTGTGTGTATATGTATACGTTTCGAAATTAATTTGAGTCGAACCGTCACTGACAATAAAATACAATAACATGTCTGCGTCTGACGTAAATTTATAAGGCTTGTATTATTTTCGGTACGTGGTCGGGAGCACACGGAGGAGGAGGTGGAGCAGGGAAAGAGCGTTCTCTCTGAAGGAAAAGCAATTTATCGATGGCGCGCGCGCTCGCCGCCGAAATGCAATCCGCTTTTCCCCAATAGTTCGAATGCCTCGTCATGTCATTCATTACCCCCTATTGATTACCAATTACGGGGCGCAACGCTACAAACGAACGTAAATCACACATGCAAATAGACAATGTTCCTGTCTGGATAATGTAATGCGCGCGGTATTTAATTCGGTTGCGAAAGTTTTCGGAGCGAATTACGACCACGCCTCGTTGCAGCAGAAGCAGCCTGATCAGATTGTGCTTCGTTTCGCAAATGCAACAAAATAGGAAAAAAGAAAAAATGTAGACTTTGCGTTGCTTTTCTAGTTCGGCTCGTTGCACGATCAATCAGCCCAAATCTACGAGAGGGTGAAACATTGGCGCGATCACCGTGTGTCGTCTAAAAATACGAAAACGTGCATACACGAACAAGACAAGAAACAAGGAATTCGTGTAAAAGTAGAGTTACATTATTCTTAGTTACTAGGTTACTAATAGCACATAAAGTCTATTTCGGGAACGGCGATGATGATGAGAAGATAGGGAAAATGAACATTTCTAGCGCGCGCACACATACGCTGGAATCTCGGACTTCTTGTAAATTTAACCGGCGCAGCAACAATTCAGGAATGCAGCAGCAGTAGCAGCAGCAGTGCGGCCGTCAAATTACATGCGCCGCATTTAATTAACGCCGCGACGCATTATTAGCAGCGAAATGGCGGAAGACTTGTACGTTCGAATTTAACATTCACAAACAGCCAAAAAGAAAACGTTATTTCATTTACAACTATTCTAAATCAATTTGAACTTTCTTATCTTTCTATCTTTGCTTTTCAAGAATGCTATCAAATTTGATTTTGTATGTAAGTAGTGAATGGGAGGGAGTTTTATTAATTCCTGGATTCAAACTCGATAGATTAGCGGTTTTCAATCTCTTATCTATTAATAAACCCTTGGAGCATTTAATTAACGCCGCGACGCATTATTAGCAGCGAAATGGTGGAAGTCTCGTACGTTCGAATTTGACATTCACAAAATGCCAAGAAAAAAATATTATTTCATTTACAACTATTCTAAATCAATTTGAACTTTCTTCGCCCAACTGAAATATTGTGAAAAATAGTAAATGGAGACGTAACAGTAATAAATTTTGATTTAATATCTTTGCTTTTAAAGAAAGCTAGCAAATTAGATTTTGTATGTACTGGATGCGAGTATTATTATTTCCTGGATTTAAACTAATTCGATAGATCAGCGGTTTTCCCTTATATGTACTTTAATAGACCGTTGGAACTTTTGGTCTTCTTGCAAGAATCCCATATTTATATAGGTAGCAATGTGATTTTTTTTCCCAATTTTTTGTTTACGTATCAGTAGTGGGTGTTAATAGTTCGCGAGATCTAAAGAACATAAAAAGATTACAAATATTAACAGCGAAATTGTGGAAGAATTTGACATTCACAGATTATTTCGTTTTAAAGCAATTTGAACTTTCTTTGCCGAATGGAAATATGGTGAAAATAATAAATGGAAGTGTTGCAGTAATAAATTTTAATTTAATATCCGATTGCTAAATTTTAGTTTTAAATTATATGCTCTTAAACCATCTGAGCGATGATAAATGCACGTAAATATTGAGCGATTTCTATGAGGCAGGCCTGGAAAAGCGTTTCGTTCGATGATGGTGGGGCTAAAAATAGCTAAAGTTACAAAAACAATCGCTGAAGATTCATAACAAGTGGAGAGGCGCTTTTAGAAATTTAAAGATCGTTCACGTTTGCAACTGCAATTAAACATTAGACATAAAATCATTTATTAAAGGCACTCCTTTTGATGCACTTAGTCAGCGTGTCCGAAATTCACTTAATAAATAAATCATAAAATAAATAAGTTGAAGCGAAGAGAAACGGTATAGACTAGAACAATTCATGAATTTTCATTAGATCGAAAATCGGTCCATTCGACTCTTCTGTGTGTGTCCTTTTTGTTTTTGTGTTCCAATTCACACATTTCGGTTTTATCGCCACTTGGGGGCTTGCCTCACCACACCACCATCACCACGAGCACCGGGGGGTGGAAAAAGGAGCGCCGCACACGCCTGACACTTGTTTGATGCCGAGCGCGTCGCGCTTTCAATATATATCGCCTTTGAGCGGCTTGATGTTGTAAACACCACTCAATACACACGCCGACGTTATTTTCGGCAAGCGAATGTAAACAATACGTTACGCAGAAAATATTTCCATACATTGTACGGTGGTGGTATACGTGTTAAATCATAGCGCTTGTTGCTCATTCACCGCGCGCGCATTTTTTGCCGTACAGTATGAAATACAAGATGGCAATGCGATAAATTATATTTATGGGAGAAAAATTATTCGACTTGTAAACAATATTTATCTGGTGTGTGTATGAGCGAAAAACTAAACATGAAACGCTGATAAATTAGCAATTAGTATGCCGCTTACATACAACGCACAACACATCGTCCGAGCAAAAAGTACACCTTACATAAATAATAATGCTCATTGTGGTATCGAATGACATATAAAGCCCATATCAAAAACATTGTGTTTATATGATTGATTAATTAAAAATTTCAATGATTAAAAAATTGTATTATATAGATTTCTAATAACAAAGTAAGAAACAAGTAATTGTAATTTTCTGAGAAATAATAGTATACTTTTGCACATGGCACGTCATATGTGTATATCAAAAACGTTGTTTATATGATTGATTAATTAAAAATTTCAATGATTAAATAATTGAATTTAGATATCTAATAACAAAATACGAAACGTGTGGCAAACTGTAAATTTCTGAGAAGTAATAAGTTACTTTCGCACACGGCACGTAATTTACTATATTTTATTGTCATATGTGTATAAAGTTTATATCAAAAACATTGTTTATATAATTGATTAATTAAACATTTCATTGATTAAAAAAATTGTATTTAAATATCTAATAATAAAGTAAGCAAATTGTAATTATCGGAGCAGTAATATGTTACTCTCGCACCCGGTACGTAATATTATTTTTTATTCAAAATCCAACTAAAAACTGCCTAGCATCTATAATTTCTTATAGATGTTTTTAAGAATTTAATTTACGTGGGATTTTTAACATTTTTAAACATTTACATGAAAACATCGCATGAAATCGGTAGTTAAAAATTTTCGCAGTTGGAAAAATAGCTTCAAAGCTTTCTAAAATTCTACCTCCTTGCTTTTGGAGGCATTGTTTCTCAGCGTTTTTGAGCGATTTTTTAATGCCTAACGTTGAAAATGATTTTTTCGGCTTAAATAGGTTAAAACTACAAATTACTGTTTAAACTTTTTATCATTTCAATCAGTCGCTTTTAAGGATTTAGTTTCCCACTGACTTTTAGCGCAACGAAGTAAAATATAGAGCTTGAAATTGTAAATTTTTTCTAATAAAACAACTACAAACGTTAAAGGCTACCTAAAATTATCAAACGTTTAAGATTTCAAAACAGCTGCCCTTCTTATAAAAATGATTAAATACCTCAAAAGTTTTCAGAAATTAGTTAAAAGTAAAATTCAATCTCTTTGCTTTTGGAGGCATAGTTTCTCAGCGTTTTTTAAGCGTTTTAGAGCAATTTTTTGCTGCCTAATGCCGAGAATGATTTTTTAGGCTTAAAAACGTTAAAACTACAAATTATTCTTTAAACATTTAACACTTCAATCAGTCTCTTTTAAAGATTTAGTTTTCCACCGACTTTCAGCGCTTCGAAGTAAAACATGGAGCTTAAAATTGTAAATTTTTCCTAATAAAACAACTACAAACGTTAAAAGCTACCTAAAATTAACTAGCGTCTAAGATTTAAGGCAGCTGCTTTGGAGGGTTAAGTTTCTCAACAATTTTTATCTCTTTCCCAGCGTTAAATTTATTTTATTTCAAAATGGTCAATTTCTTATGCATTTTCATTACAATTTTATTAATATTTAAGAATTTTTATCTGTTCGTGTTGTATTATGCATCAAGTGCGCTAAATGACTAATAATACCTCGTTTCCCTGCTGCACAATTCTTTCGACGCTTCCGCTTCCTCACGCATTTATCGCGAACAACATGTGGCTCTCGATGTCGCTGTCGCGTATCCATTCAAATTGTACATAATATTCCGCGAACGACACAAATAAATGCACGACGACGCGAACAGCATATACTTGGTGTGTGCGTTTGTTGCGCTATACTACACGATTATTACACTATACGTTGGAGGATTAAAAAAAAAACAAACATGCACGCACATACATACACATACACACGATGATGATCATCATCTAGCGAAGAAGGCGCGCGCGGAGGTGCTCTATTTGTGGACGCGACGACGCTCTGGGCGCGCGCCGTTTTTTTGGCCGCACGCCAACCGACCGACACAAGTTGCACTCGCGAGCGGCGGCCGATCGTCGGCGATTAATTAATTGTATGTGTGTGTGTGTGTGTGTTTTTGTGTGGATGTGCTGTGCGCACTGCCACTTAATCCATAAAATGGCAATTAACAACAGAGCAAAATGCTTCCAATTAAACATATATTCAATTTTTTTTTTCAGACAAAAAACAATATTTGATCGATTTTAATTTCATGATAAATTTTTTTTCATTTTCCTGCAAAAAATGTAAACTATGCAATCGTATATGAATAAATTATATCGAATTTAATAAAAAATAGGTATACGAACGCAAATCGATTCGGTTTTGTTTTCTGCCAATCTATCCACGCTTTATGAGATTCAACGGTGCTAAATATAGATGTATGTGTTAGCTATTGCAAGAATTGATTAACTTTTCTTTAATTTAATAAAAAATGCAAGAGGAAATTGATGTAGACATTGCGAGAATTATTTCGTTTTGGTTCTTTGTCCATCTATCCATACTTCAAACGATAAATGTGTGTTAGGAATTGCAGGAATTGATGATTTTTTCTCTAATTTTATGAAAATTTTTTGCTTCCGTGGAATAATGTAAACTATGCAATTGTATATGAATAAATTACATCAAAATACAACTGCAAATCGATAGATAGGCATAGCAGCAAAAATTATTTCGTTTTTGTTTTCTGTCCATCCATCCACGCTTCGAAATTCATCGGTGCTAAATATAGATCTATGTGTTTGATATTGCAGGAATTGATTAATTTTTCTTTAATTTAATAAAAAATGCAAGAGCAAATTGATGTAGACATAGCGAAAATTATTTTCTTTTTATTCTTTGTCCATCTATCCATACTTCAAACGATAAATGTGTGTTAGGAATTGCAAGAATTGATGAATTTTTCTCTAATTTTATGAACATTTTTTGCTTCCGTGAAATAATGTAAACTATGCAATTCTATATGAATAAATTATATCAAAATAGACATAGCGAAAATTATTTCGTTTTTGTTTTCTGTCCATCCATCCACGCTTCGAAATTCATCGGTGCTAAATATAGATCTATGTGTTTGGTATTACAGGAATTGAGTAATTTTTCTTAAATTTCATGAAAAATTTAATAAAAAATATACGAGCGGTAATCGACTTGCGTAGGGAAAATTAATTCGTTTTTGTTTTCTGTCCATCTACGTATCAAATATTGTATTTTTTTGATTCCTCCGAAAAATTTAAACTATGCAATCTCGCATATGAATAAATTACATCAAATTTAATAAAAAATGTAAGCGCGCAAATCGATAGATAGACATAGCAGCGAAAATTATTTCGTTTTTGTTTTCTGTCCATCTATCCATCCATCCACGCGATTCAACGGTATGGTGCTAAATATAGATGTGTATGTGTTAGAGTTAGGTATTGCAAGAATTGATTAATTTTTCGACGTTCGATGTTGAAAGAATGTGGGCGCATGCTTTATGTTCAAATGTGTGTGTTTTTTGTTTCTCCTCTCGGTTTGTGTTGTGAAATTTCGATGTTGTTGTGGAATTTTACGATTTTCTAATTTTGAAAAAATTATGTAGACGCTTTATTTGATTTTCAACATTGTTGGAAAAGCTAACAAAAATTAGCCACACAAATAGAATTTAAAACACTGAAACTTTTTAAAGTGCTAATCGTAAAACTGTCCTGTGTTGATGATGAATACCATTTTTTTAGTATTTGTGAATCGTGTAAGCGTTTAATTGTCACGTTTTTTTAGTATTAAGTGCATAATTCCTTCATGAAATGTTAGTTGTTTGTATTTACTATCAGCAACCGATTGGCTAAACCGCAATTATGCTTGTTATATCAGTATAGCAAATGTAACACATACAATGTTGACCTACAATGTTAACAACATTGGCATATTTAAATTATAATTACAAAAAATTGCTTAGAATGACTCAACATTGTAAAAACTAGTAATAAATTCAAAAATTGTATTCGCAATTCATTGTCAACTAACACAAGTTCTGGAGCTAAAAAACAATCAGAAATTGATATCCGAATCAATTCAGAATTACGATTGCGATTGAAGCTTATTTCAACAATTAAAATCATCAAAATTCTTCAAAAATTGCTGAAAACGACGTCAAATACAAAAAATGAATAAATATTTAATGTGCATTGGCTTTTTCCGATTTCCTAATTTTGATAAAACGCAATTTATGCGCTTTGCGATAGCGCATCGTGTATATAATTAAATCTATTCGCGGCGCGGCATCGCGTAATTTTAATTTTCCATCTGTGAATGATTATCGTAAATTTACCATCGGACGAATTGATTTCGCAGCGCAATGTATACATACAAACAAATTTTATGCGATTCTATCACATTTCCATTAATCTCCCGTTGCGTGGCAATTGTTATCAGACGTGGTGAATTAAAAGTTGTGCGACGCGCGCTTATACCATACAATTGTAATTTAGTCGCCATGTGCCAGCCGACAGATACGGTTTTCTTTTCAACAAAAGCACACGTACACACACACACACACACATAGCGCTTAAAAATTCAATATTTCGGCCGCGCCGTGCAATGTGTGTGCATTAATGAAAAGTTATTGTCCATGGTTGAAATGAACATTTCACAGTTCGTTCTCTTTCTCTCTCTCAAGAGAGAAACAATCGCGCGCGCGGAAATTATTGCAAAAGCGTCAACGCTTTTTAAAATAAAATGCAAGTGTGTTTGATTTCTAGCAAATAGGGAACAAAGTTACGTTGGGGAAAATTTGCGCTTTGAACGTTTGAACACATATACCTACAATTATTTTTTCACAGCTGAAACGTTTTGTTAATGATGTAAATTTAACAAAAAGAGCAAAAAAATATGTTGAAAGAGAAAAAGTGATTGTTCTAAACAAGAATTTCGCAAATTGTGATTTTTAAAATACCTTTTTAATAAAAATTTTACGACTTTTTATATTGAGGATACTAAAATTGTCTAAAATCTCACTACAATATATTAAAAAATGTATGTGATCTTTTACAAAGAATGCAAGTTTAACAAAAAAAAACTTTTAAACATGCTTTTTCAAGGAAAATGATGTTTTCTATGAAACTGCTTAAAAATTTTACGACTTTTCTTATTGTGGATACAAACATTATTCGCTTTAGAGAAACAATTCCAATATAATAAATTAAAAACGCGTGTGATTTTCAGTACAGCTTGGATTTTAATTTTAATTTTATAATAAATTTTAAGTATAGAAAAAAATAACGACTCGAACATAAGTTTGTGCAACAAGAATAAAAGTTTCATTTTTAGTATGTTAATTAACAACGACGGTTAAAAAGATAAAAAGTTAAACGTACAATTTGTTAAATATGCGAGAATAACTTTTCCAACGTTCAAATGATATTAATGATGCACATTTAACAACAAAAAAAAGTTAGAGAGCAACAAGAAGTGAATTTTTAAAGAGGACTTCAGCAATTTTTAAATTATTTCATCAATTTTGCCTTTTTTCTATCCGAGCTGAAATAAATATTTTAATTCTTTTAACAAGAGATGTTTATACGATTATTTAAGTTTTAATGATGTAGTAAATTGAGATTAAAAAAAGCAATGTTAAAAGTTTTTAATAAACATAATTGGGAGTGATATTTTCCGCAAAATTACACTGAAAGCTTTTTTATTCTATACGTTTTTGCCCATTTTTCTCATACTGTAAATTTAACACACACAAAAATCTCCAAAGGAAATAAAAAAGAGTTTTAACCAAGAATTTAAGTTTTAATGATGAAGTAAATTGAGATTTTTTCAAAGAAGATATCTTTTAATGTTTTTAATAATAAAATTGCCAGCAAAACAACATTGCACACGCGGAAATTTGAAGAATTTTACGTAAATCCCTCTTTTGCGTAAATCGCTGAAATTACTTTGCTTATTAAAAAGAACAACAAACCTCGACTTGTTGTTGTTGTTGTAGTGTATTTCACGACCTGTGTGTGTGTGCGAACCGTTTCAAAGAAGAACATCTGCTATTTTATTAAGAAAACACAAACAGACCCCGAATTGTTTGCGCTTATATAGGAGAGCAGCAAATACATCGACCGGAATATATATATTTGGTCGAGGCGGCGAATAAATCGCGCGCGCCTATTTTCACCACTCGAACCGTGTGTTTCACCCTCGCTCGCCACACCATCTCGGTCTATTTTTGCATCACACGTATTATTATTATTATTATTATAAAGTGGAGCGCGCATATGTTAAACATGTGTGAATATCGCAATATAAACAGCCAGCAAAGCATTGAAGCGCGCTAAATATTGTATTAAAAATCGATCGATTCCATTCATTTCAAGAATGCTCACGCAAATATTTAATTAAAATCGTGATAGATATAATTGCGTCCACGATGAATTACCTTCCTCCTCGTCAATTGGGGAATGCGGCTTGCTACTCGCCGGCGCCTCTTCCTCGGCGATCGTCGCGAGACCTTCACGCACCACGTGCTGATCGCTACTCGACGACGATGTATCATCATCGTCGTCATCATCGACATGATCCGGTGCGTATTCCTCATCGTCGCTCGTTGACGATTCAAAGTCGTCGGAGGCGACGAATTCGGCGGAGGTGAGCGATGTGATCATCATGTCATCGAAGCCATCTACCAATTTTTGCATGAGAGCGAAAATTAACACAATATCATCGCAATAAATTTCATTTATGTACTATTTTTGTTAAGTATGACAAGTAAACTTAACCTTGAAATAAGTTGTGTTAATTTTCATCATCACCAAAGCTATCTTGATCGAATCATCATGTCATCGATGGCATCAACCAATTTGCTTTTATGAGAAGAAAATTAACACAATATGTAATCGATCATTTCCGAAACGCAATGACGTAATAAATTAGATTAATTTTGATGAGTAAATAAGGAATATGCGATTTTTGTTAAATTAAGTTAAATGTCAGTCAGACAAGTAAACTTAACCTCAAAAGAATTTGTGTTAATTTTCTTCATCATCAAACCTTTTTTGACATGTTGGATAGATCAATTTGTTTTTATGAGAGGAAAATTAACACAATATCATCGATAATTACGTAATTAATTAGATTAGATTTGTTTCGTAACTATAAGATGATAAACGATGAATAATACTCCTCTATGCTATTTTTATGAAGTTAAATGTCAGTTTGACAAGTGAACTTAACCTCCAAAAAATGCAAGTTGTGTTAATTTTCATCAACATTATCAAACCTTTCTCGATCGAGTCGGCGATTAGTTTCCCGACATCCTCCTCGATCAGATGCATAGTGGCATCATCATCATCATCCATCTGCGTCGTCCGATTCAACACAATCGTCGCCACTTCACCATTAAGATTGCCATCGCGCTGAAACGGTGGCGGTCTGGTTGTTGTTGTTGCGGCGGCATTGTTGCGTCGTCCTATCGCACCACCGTTGCGAATCATCGCCACCTCCTGCTTCTGCTCGATGAAGGCGACGGCGGCCGCAACAACCGCACCTTTACTACCGCCGCACAACTCGCGCATTACTATATCAAATAATAAACAACAACACAATCACAACACTAAACTAATGGGACAAACAAGTTATCGCATTGCAATTGCGTCCCGTGTGTTGTCGTAGCGATGTCGTGTCGCGCGCGCACTTCGCGCACTATTAATAGCACGTCGTCGGCCCGAAATAGACGGCGCGCTTCTTCCTTTTACCGCAGCAAGGAGCAACGATTTGGCCGCCGCGCTCGCATAATGTTTTGTTATTGTTGTTATTATTGATAGAAGGCCGAGTTATTGTATGTATTGTATATATGTGTGTGTGTGGTAATAAAGCGTATTAGCGCGACGTATGCAGTCCGGTCTGGCAGCGTGCGGCGACTGTACGCCAAGATGTAGTAAAGATAGAAAATGGGCGGTGCGGGTGCACAACGACAGCGCACGGTGTCACAAACAAACAATGACATTCGATTCCGATTAATTGCAACGGATATATTTTCATTCGCTGATTTATATTTAAATTAATTGCGTTTTAAAGGGCAATAAAATTTACATCTTTAAATTAAAAAACTAAAGCGTCGTATTTTTTATATTTATGCGGCACGTCGCGCACTAAAACCATTCCCTCTCCAAAATGGAATGGAATTCCTCGGCACGAACTTATTTTGTCTAAGCGCACATTTAATCACACTTTATCTGGCTTAGATCCGCGCTAAGACTGATTTACTCGCTCTCTCGGTCAAGGGACGCGCCACACCACCACCACCAACATGCCCGGTGCTGCATATTCGAATCAATTGGCGCAATTTGTATTCATATCAGCCGGCGATTAAGCGTGCCCGATGGAATTTCGTTTCCTCGATTTAGTCATCATCATCATCTGCAGTGACTCTATGTGCAATGCGTAATTTAGTTCGTATATGGTTAATCTAATCAATGCACTCGATTCACTCGCTCTCCTCGCTATGAATGCGCGCCTTTGTCAAATATAATAGGAATCAATTAACGTTTGTTATATGTACGCAAGATGTAAAAATAAACGATTGTTTCATTATTAATTGCGACTTCGATGACCTTTCAACGTACGGTCGTGTGCGTGTGTGTGTCAAAGACAGCAGGATGCGTTAATAAAAGATTGTCATTGTTGTGTTGTTGTTGTTGCGTTTTCTACGTAGCCGAGTAATTTATGTTAATTTACTAAATTTCTGACAAAAATTTAATAAAAAAATTATTCACCGCGTGTACAAACTTATGAAAGTCGCACAATTGGGGTGTTTTTTTTAAGTTGTAGGGCGCGAGAACTTAAAAATAAAGTAATAATTCTATTTTTAATCTAAACTAAATCACTAAATAAGAATACAATTTATTGGTCATCTTTATTCTTAAGTAGAAGACTACTTTTGCACACACCCGTGATAAAAAGTAAATTTTCGCGATCGAAATGGTAAATTCTGACTTAAATTATTTATTTGTATAATTATTCTACACTTAGAAGTTGCAACCAATAATAAATTGCCACATTTCTGCAAACACGCATACTAAAATGTAAATTTCCGTGATAAAAATATTAAGTAAAGGTAAATTCTGACTGAAATCATTTATTTGTTTGATTTTTCAACATTTCCTAGTTGACACCAATAGTTCATCTCATAGATTTTCATATCATGCATTCTTGGTAGTATATTTCAACAAGTTTCATTGGATTTTCGTTAAATTGCAATATTTTTTCTTGTTTAAAAATAAAATAATGTTCTTAGTTCCAAATCGATAATAATTAACACATTGCACCAACAAAAAACCACTTATATTATTAGTATGCTGAATAAATTGTCACTTTTTGCACTCGTTATATAATTAACTATTAGATTTTCATTATCATGTATTGTTGGTAGCATACATCAACCAGTTTCATATGATTTTCGTTAAATTACAATGATTTTTCTCGTTTAAAAATAAAAGAATGCTCTTAGTTCCAAATCGATAATAGTTAACACATTGCACCGACAAAAAAGCCATTTATGTGATCAGTATGCTGTAAAAGCCTAAATTTGAGCGAAGGTAATTTAATCAAAATCACCGCCTGTTCAAAACGTACGAAATTCACACATTCGGAGTTTTTTAAAGTTGAAGGGTGCATAAGTTTAACGCTGATTCAGCGAAGTAGAAAAAAGTAGAAAAAAATGTTGTCAAAACATTCATATTTCAAGGCTTTTTTTTGTATCTTTTGTTGTTTAAAAATATAAAAATGCAATTAACTTCAAAGCAACAATATTTTGTGATCGACTTTTCATATCGCTGAGCTAATATTAAATCTCATATATGCATGTAGTCTGTGTCCGACACGTTAAAAAAAGTGCCACTACTTTGATCAGGCTATTTTAAACCACTCTATTGCAGACAAAATGTAATCAAAAATTACATGAAACGTATGCAGCACACACATGTTCTTCAGATTTTTAAGGGTTTAAAGTTGAGGGGTGCATACGTTTAACGTTCAGCCAAAGTAGTGGAAAAATATACATTATTTCAATAAGTTAAAATGCAATATCACTGACAATGAGTTAATATGAAATGGTATCATACACGTATAAAAAAGTCACTAGTTTGATCAGCTTGCTTGAACCCACTCAATTTCAGGCAAAATGTAATAATAAATCAAAGGCAACGTATGAAGCACATACACCTTTTTCAGATGTTTGATGTTTTACTGTTAACGGATCTAAAAGTTTAATGCTGATTAAGTGAAATAAAAAATATACAACAAACTTCGAGTAGGCATTTCAGGATTTTTCTTGCGATCGAATTTTCATGTCATCGAGTTATTAGCAAAAAATTTCCACCCAATGTCCAACACTCACGCATAAAAAGCGTCACACTTCTGTGATCAGTCCACCGTAAAAAACGCATTAATTCGCCTCGCGCTATAGGCAACACTTACAACTCGAGCGTGTATTAAATTTCATACGTTTATGCGACCGGCTAAAATTAAAACTGTCGCAACCGCAGCAGCCAGTCACCCTCCCGAAAAACAATTATTAGCATATAAAGCCCATCAGCAACACAAACAAATAAATGCGTTGATGGAAATAGGATCGGCGGCGCGTCGATTTACCATTTCGTCGGAGAAATGGATTAGCACTTATCTCCGAACGAGAGAGACGCGTCAAAATAATGTGATCCGAACACATGTTCGACGTCTCGTTTTTTTTTTGTTGTTGTTGTCGTATTTTTGTTGCACGTATGCTTTTTCTGGCTGGCATCGCCCACCCCTCGTCAAAGCGCGATTAGAGTTGGGTGTAGTAGGCGCACAACCAACCAACATCATACAGGTGGTTCGTTAGGAAAACACACAAAAACAAAATCCATACCATCCGAAGTAAGTATGTATATGTATAGTAGTGTGCATATTTTTTCGGGGTGTAATTAACGCGCGATGAATAATTTGCGGTCGCAGGTGCGTTCGCAACGAAATCTAATTTAAACATGATGAACTCGACGGCGTGATTAAAACGCCACAGCCGTTTCATATAAACGGCAAACAAAAGCAGCGAGTATCTAAACAACAACGAAACGAAACGAAAAAGAAGCAGCAAAGTGGATTGTTGTTGTTATTCCGCTTAAGATGCCCGTATCCATAAATTTCGCTCGGTTTCTAAATAAAACCTCCATGAAAAATTCAACTATGTAGTGGTTTAGCTCGTTTACGCCTTTATGAAATTGTTAGCATGTAGTAAATCGTGTTGTTTGTTAAAAAGCGCATTCAGTTTGCAGCCACCTTCATGATGTTGTTGCGATGCAGCAGCAATGAATCCGTCGTGGTCCAGCTGCCTCCTTTTGTCCGATGGTCACCTGTCTACCCAGTATCCATAATTTTCTCTTTTTCAAAATAAAATTTCCATGAAAAATTCAATTATACAGCAGCTTTAGCTTGGTTACGCCTTTATGAAATTGTTAGCATATAGTAAACCTTGTTGTTTGTTAAAAAGCGCACACAAACCGTGTTTTCTTATTTCTTTTTGCAGCTACCTTCACATTGCAGTTGTTGTAATTCATCCGTCCAGATATTCTTTCACCACCGCCGTCGTCAGCTTGTAGCAGCACAAACGAATCCCTCGTGGTCGTGCAGCAGCCGTTGTCGTCGTCGTATGGCGGTGCCGATGGTCGCCTGTTGACGACACCACCACCACCAGCCGCCGCCGCCATATGTTCCCGAAAGTCGATGCGCTCGATAATCGCATCCCAGTCGTTATTCGTGCGGGTCGTTTGCATCAGGCGCACAATAAACGCCACGTGACGGGCCATCGCACGCTTGTCGAGATCATACTGGAGCTACTATTGCTGGTGCTGCACAACGTTTTCGAGAATTCCGCATGACAGTCATTGTTGCTAGCTAGCTGGCTTAGACGATTTTAGTCCGCATTACATTGTGAGACGACGGAGTGTATTGTATCCGAGCTTCTTGTTCTCATAAAGCCAAACATGTGTTTCATTCAGACGTATAAATTATGGAATCTAATTTGCACTATATTTTGTAAATTGGGTTGCATAGTGCATAAATATGATTGGTTGCCTAATAA